>LR753353.1:941020-1006020 GCA_902729485.2 Mus minutoides | reverse complement strand
CTTCAATGATGAACAGTGTGATATGAAGTGTAAACTGAATACACCCTTTCCTCCCCAACTTGATCTTGGTCATAGTGTTTCACTGCAGCAGTAGAAACCCGAACTAAGACAACAAAAGTCCTGAGTAAGGGCTGGGGATATAGCTCAGGGGTCATAGTGCTTGTCTGGCATACACAAAGCCCTGGGTTCAATCCTCAGCATAATATAAACCAGATATAGTGGTGAGTATGGTGGAACACACCTTTAACCTCATCACTTGGGTAGAATCTCTGTGAGCACGAGGCCAGCTTGGTCTACATAGCTAGTTCCAGGACAGCTAGAGCTAAACACTGAGACTCTACTTTTAAAGGAGGGGGTAGAGAAAAGGAAGGTGAAAAGCACCAAGAGGAGACACATTTGAGACACTAAGTCTAATTCCTAGCACTATTTTAAAAATGGGGAGAGTCTAGTGCTGTCAAGCCTGTCTTTAAAAAACTCACATAAACAAACTAAAGAATCTACAGCAGGAGACTACCTCTTGCCTTCCTGTCTTATTTTGCAAGTAGCAGTACAAGCCCAGGTGTGGTCTGATTACTGTCTCTCTTTTGGTTCTGGAAGGTGGTCTAAAGTTCTTATTACTTGAGGGGATGATCTAGTTCTCCAGAGATACAGCTTTGCATTTAAAGATACTTTTCCTCATTTCTGGGTGGTCCTTCAGCTTGCTGCTGCATGGGGGTGGTTTTGTCCCTCCATCAGAAAGGTGTTTATCACTCTTGTAGTTGCTGGAATCCAAAGTGACTTCAGGTTTAGGGCAATGCCTACAGGTCTTGAGGTGCCTTTTGTGGGAGTCTTGAACAGGTATAAAATCTCACAGCAAGGTAACCTGCACAAAAGCCTCCCACCAGGGCACTCCCATGCCTAATTCTTGGGTAGTAGAAGCATAGAGTATTCTTTGGGAGCAATGTCAAGATTTGAAGGATGTTGAGCTCCCAGAGGGTCAGGAAAACCTCTGTAGAAATCTAGAGAGAGGAAAGTATGTCTAAGTGGGAATGGGGTGCCTACCATTCAGTGTTAAAGTCTGAAACTACCCAGGTGTAAGTCTGGGTGATGCGTACTTGCTTGCTCTGAACCGTTTTCCTAGTGATTTTGCTGGGGGTGCTTTTAAGAGCCAAGGGGCTCATTGATTCTTGAGGAGCTCATGACACTTAACTGTTGTCCGTCTGATTCCACAGCCAGAGTCCCTGAGTCAAGGATTTCTAGCAAATGGCTTACTACACAGCCTTGACTGGCCCCAAACTCACTATATAGCTCAGGTTGGCTTTGAATTTACAACAGTTCTCCTGCTTCTGCTTCTTGAATGCTGCTATTACAGTCACACAGTACCATGCCACTGATAAATGCCCTCTCCCAACTCCCAGCAGGACAAAGAACATAGGGCTGGGGGCCTCAGGGGAAGATCAGGCTCAACAAAACTCTGACGTAAGTGTAGTTCCACAGTTGATAACATAGAGACTGAGGCGGCCAAACATAAATGACATATTCACCAGGAGCATGAAAGTTGAAGAACACCCTCACAGACAGACAGCAGCTATTGGCCCTACAGACAGACAGCAGCTATTGGCCCTACAGACAGACAGCAGCTATTGGCCCTTTGCAACTCTCGAAGGCAGCAGGAGTCCTCAAGCTCTGTTGCTCCAGGCCAGCAAAAGAAGTTGTGGCAGTCCTCTGAGAAAGAGAAAGCTGTCTTACAGAAAGCCCTGAGGCTGAGCTCCATTGGCTAAAGGCAGCTAGCAGCAGGCATACAGGAAAATGGGAAAAGGCTGTTGCACCGGTACAGAAAGAAGATCCTGGAGGCCAGAATTGCTTGGGAAACCTGTTCCCTGCCCTCAACATAGAGGTTTATCTCTCCCGTAACATCCCTCTGGCTGCTGCTCTGGGCCTGGGGTGTCATGGAGAACTAGATCTCTCTGTCTCCAAGATATGCTGCTTCTCTCCCACTCACCCCCTCTTCCAGTTAGGTTTGCATTTGGCCTTCATAATCCTCCCAGGCTGCTATAAAATGTAAGACCTGCAGGATTTCACAAAAGGTGTTTGAGATGGGAATCACACCACCAATAATGGCATCCCCTGATTTTCTAACTTGTGCTTCTTCTTTTTGTTTTGTTTTCCTTCCCTTTCTGCTTTTTTCCCCATCCTTTCAGTTCATGAGCACACACTGTCTGCGATTCTGTCACAACTTCTCATTTCCATGTTCCATAGGGCTCTGGCAACTGTGTCAATGGGATGGTCTGTGGGACATGGGGGATCTCATGTAAATTGTCTGAAGTTTTTAGATTGTTTCTGACTTTTGCTTTAGAGGTAGGTGTAGGAGGGGAGCAAAAGACATCACAGAATCCAGGTGGCCAATGTCCCAGAGATCCCCTAGCTGTACACTTGGGGTGCCCACAGCACAGACCTTGCAGTCCAGATGAATGTGTTATGGACCAAATGCCTATGGGTCCCAAATATATACACTGAGGTCTAACACACAGGATGCTTTTATGTGCTGAAGCCTTTGGTTCAGCCTTTGCTGAAGCAATCCAGTTTACATGAGACCCTGAGTGTAGGTCCATGTGATGGTATTGGTAGGGAAAAAGTGGAGGGGGAGGGGAGAGGAGGAGAAGGAGGAACTAGAAGGAGGAGAAAGAGGGATAAAGGAAAAAGGAGTGCTGCATATACATACTTGTTATGCACAAGTATATGCTCATATATAGGCATGTCCGGAATCCTGCTCTATTACTCTCTGCATTTTCCATTTGAGATAAGGTCTCTAACTGAACCTCCAACCTGCCTGGCAGACAGCAAGTGAGCATTAAGATATAGATCTTTGTGTGGGTGCTAGGATCCAAGCTCAGGTTCACACACTCACACAGCAAGTGCTCTTACCTAAGTGGTCTCAGGGGAATATTACCTCTCTCTGCTATGTCTTCTGTGTCTGTAAAATAGAGGCAACAAGAGAACCTCCTTCATAGGGCTGTGAGGATTTGATGAGTTATGAAGCATATATAGAGTCGCATCTGACATAGGTGAATGCACTACAGTTCATAGGGTAGTTAGGCTTGCCATTGAGTAGGGTGACCTTGATGGTGTGGAGCATTGGCAGGATCAAAGTGGAGTCACTAATGCCAAACTCTACCAAATAAAACCAGGCAGTTATGGAAAAGGGGCTCTCCCACATTAATATGGCTTATAGAAGTTATGTAAAAAAAATTCCTCAAAAATCCCCTGTATCTCAGATAAGCCACTGTTGGAAAGTAACATGCCTAACCATAGCTGTCTCCAACAATAAGCTCACACCAACTCCTGAAACAAAGGTACCAAGAACCCGTTATTTTTTAAATTGCAGATAGTAGACACAGACTTCTTTTTCCTCTGCAAGGTTTCCCCTTATACAAACCCTCTTGGATAGTCCTATGGTCCACAATAGCACACATACTTGAAGTTTGAGAAGGTAGGGAACAGTTAGCCAGTGGTATGCAGCCACAGCCAATCTTCCTAATGTTGATGCCCAGGACCTTTGTATCCACATGTATGAGGGACTGATCACATCCAGGACTTTCCATCCCCACCCCAGGATCCCATAGCTGGTAACAAAGAACTGGCCTTTTGTGGTGTTTTTCCCCTAGGGTAGATAGCTCAGAGCCATGATGTGACTCCTAAGGCTCCTCTCCATGCCCCCTGCCTGACACCATATGTTTATAGCACTCCAAGCCTGCCTACCCAGTTTCCCTTTCTTCTGGATCATGATCTAGGAAGCGCTTCCCAAAACACCACCCTTAGTGAGAACCCTCATGTAAGGGTTTGCTGGGGAAGCTCCCCTCAAAGTCTATTTTTATAGAGAAGAGAACAGAACAAGAGTTTCGCCTCATCCGAATCCAGCATCAGGCAGCTACTGAGCGCTCTTGAGTCGGGTCATTAAAGGAGGCAGGAGGAAAGGATACAATCCCTGCAGCAGGGAAATGGACTGCAACAGAGCAGCCCCCGGAGGCTTGGCTTCTGGGGAGTGTGCATATGTATGTTTCCAACCTGCACAAAGAGCCAAGCCATGAGCCAGCAGAGCACAGAGAAAACCTTGGTGAAAACAAACCGTGTAGCTGGGAGGAGAGTATGTCCATTCTGACTGCAGTGTGGGCCTTGCTAGCTACCTGGCCGGGAACAACTTCAGGGCAGGGAAGATGGAGCGGAGCCCAAGGTGCTACTGGGACCAGGAAAAGGAAAGCACTTCAACATATTGTGCCGGGTTCAAAAACTCCTATGTCTGCCTGGGAACCGTGGAGTCCTGGAAAGAGAAACTGAGAGGAAGGTAGACAGGGGAGAGGGAAGGAGGCAAAATGAAAAAGGGGAGGGGGTCAGACCCAAAGAGATGTTTAAAGAGATACAGAGACTGAAAAGGAGATAGTCTGAGAAACAGAAGCAGGGTAAACAACAAGAAAAATATAAGGTAGACTGAGGACGGTGAGGAGAAAGCTCGACAGAAACAGATGCTAGAATATGCTCTTGGAGAAACAGGAAGTCCCCCAGATGTGAGAACTGTGGCAAAAGCCCAGCCCCTCCCCTCCGAAAGAGTGTTTAGCCTTAGTCTAACAAAATCTTCAGGGCCCTGGAGGCCAAGCCCAGCCCTCTGCCCAGCTGCTTCATGCTACAAAGCACCGCTAGGCCTAGCCTAGGTCCACCCTCCCTGACCTCACGCTCCTCTCACCAGAGCCAAGCAGGGGCTTCCATCCCCTCCATGAGCAAAGGCAGCACAACCCTCCTTCCCTCCCTCCCTGGAGCACAACAGGCCTCCTTAGCATCAGGTTTAGCCCCAGAGAGGGCCCAGTAGGCTAGGCACTGTCAGGGAACTTGTTTTCCAGGGAGCAGAAGCTGTTCAGATGTGCCGTGAGCAACTGCCACTCTCCTCACCTCCCCCAGCAAATTATTCTGCTGGAGTTTCTCCCAGCTTCGGAGCTGTGCTGCTGTAAATGCCAGAAATCATGTACATTAAGCCTGGAGTGACGGCGAGCTTATGAATGGATTTACCTTCAAACAGAGGCCGCTGAGGCACCCAGCGTGGGGGGCAGCACTTTATAGATGCTGCTCTCTGCTTGCCGAGGCCTTAAGCGGTCGAGTTGGCCATGTAATCAATTTCTCATGTAGGCCTGGCTCTGGGCCATGTGCTCCCAGGCAGAGAGAGCTTTGGGACATAGCCCCTGTACCTACATTCCTGGAGTCCTTGTCCACTCCCCTTTGGAGAGGAACTTTTCCCATCTGTCTGAGGTGCAGGCTGCCGGAGGCTGGAGAATGTTAACACTAAGCAGCAATGCCTGGGAGGTCTGAGGTCTCTCCCTTTACAAAGCCCTTTCCCAGGGCTTCTTGCAAGAGACTAGCAACCCTCAGCCCTAACTTGCTGCTCTAAGCATGGCCTCCTACATTTAATCCCTTCTCATTTCCAAATCTGAATTAGAGCTTTCCCTAGGCTGTTATGCCCTGAACCATCTTGTCCTCCCCTTCTAACCTTGTCCCTAATGTAAGCTAATGCTCTTCTCCACTGGGAAGAGAGGCCCAGTTCACAGTGTTTGCTGTTTCTCCTGAACGATTACTTCTCTTCTCCTCTGTCACCCCATCCCTCTTAAGCCTAGTCAGCCCACCCCTCACCATCTCTTCAGCTCTGACTTCCCAAGATTCCTGCTGCATGAAAAGTCTCCACTCAGTCCTCTAGCTAGTGCTATGAGGTTTTATCCTAAGCAGCTACTTGCCACGGGTGTACCTAGCAGGACATACAGGCTGGCTCATGGATCCTCTCGCATACTCTGTGGTTTCCAGATAATATCTTAGAGTCCACAAGCCATTCTTATGAGGTGACTTCGACACTATTAATGGAGAAGTGAAGTCTGGGTTTCCCTTCCCTAAGTCTAACTGTAGCAAGAGTAAGCCTATATGACTTTCAATATCTGGTCATAAAAGACAATATGGCTTCTGGCTGGTTCAGTAGACTGCTCAGAATAGGAGCTCCCATGGGCTATGTCTCACTATATGAGGTCCTCAAGTTGTGACAAAGCCCAAAACAGCCGATGCTAAAAGAGAACTCAGCGGGCCTGAGGGAACCGCTCAACCAGTTTCTCTCCCCAGGTACTGCAGCCCCAGCTCCCTTCTAAGCAGCCACTGTCAGAGGTCCCTGCAGAGCCCATACAATTTCTGACACACAGAAAGCGGCGGGAGATAATACAATGGCTGGTTTTGTTTCAGACTGCTAAACTGTGGGGTGATTTGTCACACAACAACAGGGAATCAGAAGAGCTTTCATGTCCACAAAACCAGTTTTCAAAGGTTAATGAGTCTTAATACAGTAAAAAATACAATAAGACATACGGTAATGCCAAAACAAGGCGCAACAATCCAATCTTTCTTTAATCATCAAAAGGCATTTGCAGCGTTGCAGAGCACAGCGTGTTGAGTATCAATTCTCATTGCATGGTGTCCGGGGATCAGAGAGAGGTGTCTAAGCCTCCACAGCTCCCAGGCCCTGCATGGGTTCATTCACAGCCCCGCACACTGGAAAACACACGTGACCACGATTGTCTGGCCACTTCACTCCTTGGAAGAAAAGAACAAGCAAAGAGCACAGAGACAGAATTTGTTCCCCAAAGCAATTCCCAAGCATCATCCAGTCCAACATTTCCCAGCCTTTCTGGTGCCAAGAACTGTGTCCTCCACCAACCTAAGGCATTTAGGTAGTTGATGGTCGGGGGTGTGGGACTCCTTCCTTTTTCATCCAGACATAAGGACTAAATTTCTCCTTGGCCTAAGCAGTGTGCTGAGAGGTTTGCAAGCCTTCACTCCTTAGTTTATGTTTTAACATTTTTTTCTTCTCACTCAAGCTAAAGGACCAGGCTGACAGCAGAGCCTATGGTCTGCAGGTGGAGAGCACCAGGACTGGCAGGGTGTAATCTGAAGCATCTTACTGGGCTTTGCAATGACCTTGTTTTACCTATCTGTAAAATGGTGCTGGTTGGGAAGGCTTTCTTCAGGAAGCAATGTTAGGATTAAATAACTAAGTATATGTAAAGAGCTTAGAGAAACGCCTACTGGGTTCAGGTACTACGGAAGTACCACCCACCACTGATCACTGCTATTGTCTTGGGATTCTAGGCTACTGGCTTTAGCAGGTCCTGTTTAAAATGTTATCGGTGGTCTGTGAGATAGAAAATTTACCTTTCTTTCCTTACCTCCCCTCAGCCTCTGCTCTGCACATGCTCACACCTACACCCACACCCACACCCACACTCAATAATTGGTCCTTGTTTGCCACAGGCCACACCGCGGTAATGCATTAGTGAGGGAGGAACAAGCTGCTTTATCTTCCTCTCCAGGCAGAAGCCTGTGTGGGGAAGATGGATGTGGAGCATCCGCCTGCATTGTCAGAAGAAAACACACATCAGGGAGGGCTCCACAGTCCCCGGAGAAGCAGATCAGGGACTGTCCCTGCAGCCCTGAACTCTTGAGTCCTGGAAGGCCTCAGAGGCTAGTCCTGTGGGTTGCTGCTACTACTGCCCCTCGTCTTAAGCTCAAAGTCGCAGTGCCTGTGGCTTCTGCCAGCCCCTGTCCTCAGCTGGCTGTTGAGTCTGCTGCAGGCTTGCTGCCTTGGACACGGTCTCCAAGGGGACAAACACAGTACATGTCAGGCAGAGGAGCAGGGACAGGCGGGAGCCACGGTGATGAAAGGCACACACAGCTATGCCTTCCAGAAGCAGAATGAACCTTTACTCAGATTCCTGTCTCGTGGCAAGTCTGACCCCAAGGTGGCTCTGCTGGACCAAGGCTGTCCCTGAGTGAGTTAATCCAGCAAAGCTCTGCTGTCTACACACAACTGGAAAGACCTCAAGGGCCCAGCGGGCCACGCCACTAGGACACTCACCATGCAGGACATTTACAGCTGGCATTGAAAGGTCCTGGAGGTCCATTGCCAAAATAGATTAATGTCCCAATAGGGGAGTATTTAGGAAAGAGATGAATCAATCTTGTTTGGAGGGTACATTTAGCCAAACAAAAACAACTGCTTTATCACTGGATTCGTTTCCCAGGGTTGGGTTTGGTTGTGAGTCATTTGACACGTATTTATGGAGTGACAACTACAGGCTAGGCACTGCAATTGGCTTGAATCCACATCCCAGTAAAGGTCTATGTCTAATCCTCTTCCAGAAGGCAGCTTATTGGGAAGTAATTGTACTGGAAGTTGGAGCATCTGTGAGAACCTGTCTTTCGGGCTTCCAGCAATAGGAGACAAGTCAGTGAGCTCCCAGGGCCCCAGCTGCAGGGCTCTGAAATTTATGCTGGCTCTTAGGCTAAATCTATGTAGCTCCCACTGAATGTGCTAAGCTTATAACAGAGTGAGGCAGTGTGCAAAGGCAAGTCTGCCTAAAGGAACGGGAGTCTTCTAACAGCTGACTTTGTGTTGACCAAAGTCTCTAAGACTTGCTGAACCTTCTGTAGAAAGCATGGTAGTCTAGGACGCTGATACCCGGTGCCCTCTGTGCTGTATCTCTATCACTCAAGTGCAACACTGCTTTTTGGCTCGCCCAGCCTTCCCCAACTCCCATGCGTATTTTCCTTAATCAAATCCATGCCCATCCACTCCTACCCCTGCATCTGTCTCTCTCCTCCATCTGCAAAGACTGTTTCGATGGCACATCCTGTTGCTTTTAGCCAGGGACTCTTGAAGAGGATTGCACTTTATCTACTGGACCCCTTGAAGACCCCTGAGGTGGCCCATTCATTAAGAGCCTCTTCATGTACTCTGGATCTCCCTGATGGCTTCTAGGAACTGTAACAACTTACAACATCCCCAAGGCTCCTGACTCTGGTTGCTCTCAGCAGATGTTGCTGACCCATGGTGGGGAGATACTTGACATCAAACTCTCCCATCATGTTTCAAGAGCCTTTGATTTATTAATATAATTAACAACTATTGCACAGTGAGCTCATTGCCCAGTGCAAAGCTTCCTCCTCACACTGCTTCATCTAGTGCCTGACTCTGGGCAGGCATTCCACCAGTGAGTGAAGCAGTCCCCCACCACTCAGCCGTCCAAGCAGATGCCCTTCTCTAAATGACAGTTCTATTGCTTGCTCACCGCGGTAGCCCCTCCTCCTTCGTGGATCCAAATCAAGACATTTGCAGGCAGAACACAAAGATCAGATCTCAGAAAGTGCAAGCAGTTTCCCAAAGACAACTGCTGCCCAGGTTGAGAAATTCCAGGCACATGGCATAGTAACAAAGTCCAGCTTGGCCAGGCCTTGAAGATGATATATTCAACTCCTCTTTTTAATCCTATCCTGTTTTACGCTCCCCCAAGCCATTTCTTTCCTATGTGTGTCTCGGCTTCGTGGTACTTGAAAAACAAGGCCTCTGGGCTCTCATCCAGGACACATCCTAGGCTTCCTCTGACCCTCTGAGCCTGATCCATCTTCCCCAGCCCCCACATGAGGAAATGTTCTCTCTAGCTCCCTTGGAGATGCGGCTCTACATACTAAACAGAAAGCCGCCCGCCGGCTGGCTGGCCAGGGACCTCACGCGAGTTGCTTGGCATCTGCAATCTTCAATTCCCTCATCTGTAAAACAGGGTCACTGGGAGGATTAAAGGGAAGAATGGATGTGAAAGTGACTATAAATCCTCACTACCCAAAGTGTGGTCCTTGGGCCTAAAGCTGCACCCCCATGCCCAGGGTGACCGTTTCCCCCTAAGTGAGTCTCAGATACCACACAGTTGGACAAGCTTTGCTTTCAGAGTTTTAGGGAGCACAGAGCTCTTCTCTCTGCTGTATTCAGTTGCTACTTCTCCTTTGTGCAATTACGCTGTCAGCACTCCCCAAACACCATTTCCACTGCCTCAGCAAAAAGGCAGGGGCAGAGGGGGAACTTGACAATATACATATACTTGGAGGGGAGCCACTTATCATAGCTTCATGGTCAAGGATCATGGAGCCTCCCCCCACCCAGGTGAGAAGAAAGGACTGGAAATGGACACAGGGGTGTGAGCAGGAATACAAACAGTATATCCCCCTCTGGTTTCAGGCACTGCTGGATGGTAAACTGCTCCCATGCCATGCATGTTCTTGCTGTATAATACATTGCAATCAAGGCAGTGCGCTCTCTCTCTCTCTCTCTCTCTCTCTCTCTCTCTCTGTGTGTGTGTGTGTGTGTGTGTGTGTGTAAAAAGTCAATAACAATTCATTATTTATGTGTAAACAAGGGATCCCTTTCCTTGAGAGAAATTGAAGGAACCACAGGACTAAAGAGAAAGGAGAAAGGTACTAAGAGGGAAGGACATCCTTTTCCTATGAGTTCCTTGTGGGGGGGATATGCATAGAGAAAAACTGCAAACACACTTGAAGCAAAGAAAGACTGATCTTTCTGGTTTCAAAGGTAAGTAGCAGTACCTCAATGCTAGCAAGCAACCTAGACTATTCCTGAAAGGCTATACTACCTGGGTAACTTCGGGCTGTACATTTGCTATTTTTCTCATTGCTGTGAAGGTACCTGGAAGCATCAACTTAAGGAAAGAAGGGCTTATGTTGGTTCATGGTTTCAGGGGTGTCAATCCATCACAGCAGGGAGGGCATAGCGGGATGGAACATCTTCCACCATGGGAGCCAGGAAGCTGAGAAAAGGAGTGCTCCTTTCTCCTCTCCCCATTTTTATGCTGTCCAACCCCAACCCATGAGATGGTGCTACACACATTCAGCATGGGTCTTAGCCACTCAGTTAATCTCTGAAGATCCTTCATAGACATACCCACAGTGTACCTCTGTCTCCTAGGTGACTCCAAATCCAGCCAGGTTAAGAGTGAAGACTATTTATCACGGAGCCATATGCTTAGAGATGACTAGTTAAAGCAAACATCTATTTGTTTGCCCCCAGTAGTCCAAGAAACCCTCTTTTCAGTTGGGCACATGTTCCTCCCCTCCAGTAAAGAAGATCTCTTTCAACCTCAGTTTGCATCCAGGTTTGACCATATGACCAGTTCTGACCAATAGGATGTAAGCAGAGGGAATGGCTGGGGAAAGCGTCTTGGAAGGGGATGGGTGCATCTTTCTTTGCCCCTTCCTCCTTCTTGCCTTCAAATGAGGATCTATGATGGGCAATTCAAGCATGGACACTGAACCAAGAGGTAAGTTTGACACTGAAAGCCATCTGTGCAGAGTAATAAGAGCAAAGGAACCTAAGGATCTTACACTCAAATCTGACAATCCTGATGTCAATTGTCCTTACCTCCTGGGAATTCCAGCTTCCCAGACTTTTATGGAATAGATCAGTTTTCAGTAGATGCATATCATTTTGGAGTTTTCATTGCTCATTCATTTCATTGTTGCTGATGATACTCAACATGGGGCCTGCATTGAGGTTCTCCAGTATGCAGAGTTTGGCATGGAAATTGTCAGGGAAGATTTTAGAGTGGTTTAAGCTCAAGTCAATGCTTGAGCTGAAGTGATGGGAGATCAAGCACAAGAGAAATTAAACGGTTACCTGTTAACAGCCATGACTTTGGTAGAGCCCACAGTGACCTCCAAAGTGGACATGGCCCTTTAAAGTTCTTTTGAATTAAACAAGAGTTCTGAGCCTCTGGACCATCTGATCTTCAGCTTTTTCAGCTGTGAAGTGGGCATGTTACTGATCATGAGCTTGTCATCAACATAAGAAGCAATGTGATGAACACAGTCATATCTAGCCTGGGGAAGACTGGAGAACTTAGGCTGTGATCTCTGGGGCCCACATCACTATATCAACTAAGTGCTCTGCCCATGCATCCTTAAGCAGTTAAGTCCAGCCAGCTAGCTTGGTAGGTAAGAGTGTTTAGTATACAAGTTTGATGACCTGAGTTCTATGCCAAGAATCTACATAATGGTGGAAGGAAAGAAAAGACTCCTCAATGTCTTCTGAACTCCACACATGTGTCGTGGTATGAGTATGTATGTTACATATGTAACACACACACACACACACACACACACACACACACACACTGATGACAAATTAAATTAAAAACAATTGACTCTCTCTTTTCTAGAAACTTCTCTTACAGAATCTTCTTCGACTGAGATACCTCAGTTGTGCCTTCAGTGTTTTGTTTTCTATTCTTCACCCGATCACATCTCTTATCACATTAAGCTTGACTGTTTTCCTGGGCCTGGAAATTCCACCATAATCTCTACCTGCCCCAGTATAGGACACAGTGCCTGGCACAAGGAAAATGGCCAGTGTCTGACTGGGAAATGGACCAGGCTGATTCCTCATAATGTGGACAGGAAAAACTATTCACCTCAGGCTAAGAAGCACAGCTGTGTAGCTCAATCTTTTCATCACTTATTAGGCACCTCCGTGGGCCTCAGCATCCTCACCCACACAATGTGAATAATAATACAAATGAGTCTGTTGTGTTGGTTTAAACTATGTAAACCATGGTATATTGTAGTGTTAGAGAAGAAGGAAGACAGGTTTCCTTAGTAGAGTCTAAGTCTGTAACTCTGTGGGATTGTTTTCAATGCAGAACATTCTGGCTACAGTGTTCTGCCAAATTAAGCAGGCACCAAAGTGTGGGCCCAGGGACAATTTGCTGCATCCCAAGGGTAGTCCTAATGCCAGCTTCTCCAGTCTGGAGATGCAAACTGTTTGGTCATTCAGGCCAGCAGGTACAGGCTCCCCAGAGAATTCCAGCCCTGGAGGCAGAGACGATGAGACAGAGCATTTGGTTATGGGATGGCAGCCATTTCAGAGCATGGCTGCCAAGGTGAGGAGGTGCCACGTGGCACAGACAGGATTTGGAGATAGGGCTAAAAATCTTTCCAGAACAGCTAGGAAAGGCAAGAATGAACTTGTGCTTTCTAACTGTCTCAAGCATGCTCAGAGAAAAGGTCTGACATAAATCTGGAGGGCATCCATAATAGGTCTACACTGGTCTGACACAGGGATTCAAAATACACTGGCTGGGAAAACAAGCAAGGTATTGATAATACATTTAAAAGAGAGCAGGGCACAGTAGGTAAGAACTAGCCTTTCTGTACTCAAATCTCATCTCCAAAACTGGTTCCCTGTGCTAGTTAGGTCAAATGATTTTTCTGTGCCTTGTGAACTGGACATGGTGATAATTCTCACATCACAAGTTTGTAAATTCTCATGGACAATGTAGGAAGCCTCTACTACTTGGTAACAGTCCAGGGGTAGGAACCCGGAAGTTGTGATAAGATGTGATGGGAGGCCATTTGAGATTCCATCAATAATAATGATGCACAGGGTCCTGACATGAAAGAGATCAGTGCCTTTGGATACGGTCCTTGCCCCATAGAAAACAAAATAATACAGTAATGCTGAATACAACCAAAACACAGTGAGGAGACACTCAAGAAAGAATGGCCTCCAACTCTGAACAGGTAGGAAAATACAACTCAAACTAGCTCAGAGTGTGTGTGTGTGTGTGTGTGTGTGTGTGTGTGTGTGTGTGTGTGTGTGTGTTCACGAGTAAGCATATGTACATATGTGCATGTGGAGGCCTGGTGGATTACGGAGAATCTTCCCTGATTGTTCTTCACCTTCTTTTCTGAGATGGGGGTCTCAAAAGTACTCACTAAATAGTCCAGCTTGGCTGGTTAGCAAGCTCCAGAGATTCTACGGTCCCCTCCTGTCCAGCACTGCGATTACAGTCATGTGCTACCACCAAGCCATTATTTTCCATGTGCCTTGGGTCTTGAACTCAGATCCTCGTGTTTACACAAGTACATTACCCACTGAGCCATCTCCCCATCCTTGGCTCAGACTTTTTAAAAAAGGACATTTAATGTTCATTTATTTATTGAGAGAGGGAGAGGATAAGGGAGGGAAGAAGAGATTGGGGTGGAGGTCATAGGACGATATCCAGAAGTTGATTCTTTCCTTCTACAAAGCAGCAATTCAGTTCTCCTCTTCCACCATGAGGATCTGAGAAACAAACCTCAAGTCATCTAGCTTAACAGCAAATACCTTTGCTGACCAAGTCATCTCTTGCCTCTAGCTCAGATTTTCAAGGAATTTATTTATGTAGAATTACCTATTGTTAACCAATAGCAAAAAAAAGGTAGTTGACTTCAGAGATGGGTAAACCTAGACACTTAGCACAGGTGGTGACAAGAAACTTTGAACCTATAATTTACTAGTAGAACATCTGTGATAGAATAGACACTTTCCCTGAGAAGTTCCAAAAAGTTCCACAGGACCACTACTACCTGCTTGGAATTGTCCAGTTGGTGTCTGGCTCACTCCAGAACCTCAAAAATGTGACTGACTTCATTTAAATCACACCAGCTGGAGAGATGTTTTGTTTTGTTTTGTTTCTGAAAGAAAATGATGGAGATGAGGCAGAGCTACCAAGTGAGCAGGCACAGGAATGAAAGCCGTTCACTGAGAGTCCAGGGCTTGAGCCCTTTCACTCTCAATAATACTTCTGTTTGAATCATGACCATCATTTTTTTTCTCAAAACCACAAACTGTGTCTTTGAGTTTCTTAAGTCATTTAGAGCAATATCAGTCAGGGAGAAAATGATGAGACAAAGGCCTCCATGTAGAGTAGGCACACAGCAGAAGAGTTCTCCAAAAGGCTGTATGCAGGAGGGATCAAAGGTCAAAGCTAGGTTGAGCATGTAGCTCAGTGACAGACTGCTTGGCCAGTGTGACCAAGGCCCTGGATTTTGTTCCCCAGAATCACTGCCACTAAATAAAAAAGGTCAAGAGCCTGGTAGGCATGTAGGCTGCGGCAGGGGTACTGTTCTTTGAAGTCCTCAAGAAAGTTCTAGGTGATATGGCAGGTGGGTCAAAGTGAGAGTCAGTATATGGGCTGGCACAGAAATAGGCTGGTGTACTTCTGGGAACTGGAAGTAGGTGATAAAGGATTCTGATGGTTCTCAGCACTGGCAGAAATGATGGTAGCAGAAATGAAGGAGCATTTGGGCAAGGGGAACCTTGATTTCACTCATTTGAACTGAAAGTGGCCACAGGCTGAGGCCAGAGCTGTGGATTCCAGAGTCCTGGAGGTACAGAGAGAAAGGAGGAAGATTGAGAACCAGATGTGTATACCTATAGGGGATGAAGTAAGGGATGTGACTTGAAAAATAGACCCAAAATGCTCAGCTGAACTCAAGCTAGTTCATTTCATGAAAGGCCATGCTGAGGAGCAGGGGCAAAGAAGAAAAGGGGGCTTGCAACAGACTTAAGGTTTTCCAAACTCAGATGGCTCCGGTCCTCAGAAAAAGACAATTGGTGGGCTTCCTGATATGAAAAGGACTGAGGACCCCAGCTTACATAACTGCAAGGACCATATGGCAAGTTAGCAGAATTCACACTCACCCTAGAGAAGGGGCCAGAAGCTTTGTTTACAGTCCTGAATGGAAATAAAGGGGAGGATACTGAAGCAGGGAATGGAGCTATGGCGTGCCCCACACAGCTTATGCATACATACTACTGGCTAGAGAGAGAAGGAAGAGGGATTGTCTCTGTTCTCAGAATATTCCTTAGAGAATCCATCCCAGACATCATTTTTTCCAAAAACAGAAGTTCCCCACCTGTGCACATGTACCTGTGTGTCTATGTGCACATGCGCGAGTGCCAAGTCACATTTACACAGAGTCACACTCACATGGGTGTGTACATACAAAGGCACATGTGCCACCACAGGGACTGAACTGCTTGGCTCACATTACACTATTAAAGGACACAACAGTGTTGGTAGGGAAGCCCCAGACCTACCCTGGTGGCTTTATCTGCAGCCATTTCTTGTGGAGAGTCCCTAGTTCTCCCTGCTGGCAGGACCTGAGCAGAAGTTGTCTGCAGATGTCAGTGTTAATGCCTTGATAAACAGGGAGCTTGCTGGAATGCAGCCTTCAGCTCCAGGAGCTGTGGGTAATGACAGGCCGCTGGGGGAGCCAAAGACAGTTGCCACTGTTCCTGCCTGTCCTCGGAGCTTCTTAAACAGCAGTATACATTTAAAAGCTTGAATATGCTTTCTTGGGAATCATTGTGTCTTGGAAATTCTGAGAATGCCAGCAGATTTCACAGCTCCCTGGCCAGTGACCTTCTATAGGCCAGGGAAGAGCAACCTTTCTGCCTTCCAGGCCACAGCTTCACCTTGCCTTCCCCTGCTGTGGAGCCACTGGGGGCATGTTCGAAGAGGCTTCAGGGCTAATTTACGGTTGACTGGCAGCTGTGGGAGAAAGAGCTTAGAAGAGACTCTTTAGACTTCCAAGGGAAGACTTTTCTAGATGCCCTAAACTGACCTAGAAGCCACAAGCTCTTTTCTTCTGCCATAAGCTGAACCTTAAGCCTCCCATTGCCAAAAGACAGCATACGGGGCCAGGGGTGGAGGGTACTTTTTCCCTCAAGGCTGGCTCTAGAGCCATGAGCTGGTAGAGGTCTGGGGACAACCAGCTGTGGAAATGAAGCAAGAGTGGCCCAGGTCCAGGAGGCACACGAGACCCAGAGCTGGTTGGGTCCTTCAGTGAGAAGCCAAGCTGAAAGTTGACCTCACTATGTCCTCACTGTGTCAACCCAGCCTGACAGGGCACCGGGCCTGGAAACATGGCCGCAGGCAGTATTCTCCTTGGATGTGGAGGGCAGTTACACGGGTGGTTAAATTCAGTGCATTGGCCACAGGCCAGCCTTTCGGCTTGGCAATTACACACCGTCTACCTCTGCCTCTCCTGCTGCCGGGTCACCTCCTTGTCAGGCAGCTTTAAAGCCACTCTCCTCTTCCTGTCAGCAAATGTTTGCATGTGGCATTGCTGGGTGACAGTTAAGCAGGACTTGCATTTTCCTGGCCCCTGAACCCCTGAGGGAGCCTTCCCTCTGCAGACATTGTAAGCACTCTGGGTTACTGCTACTATGTAAGCCCCAGGACCAGCTATGCCTTGCTCCTGGAGAAGGCAGTCATCATGGCTACCTGATCCTCTCTAGGAGACCAAAAGATGGATCTAGCTCTTTCTCGTGTTCGAGGCTTCTGGGAGGACTGTCTTATTAGCAGAGATACAACTGTGTAAATGGAGACTCATTTCTGCTAGATGTTTTACGATGACAGTAGCCATAATGCAGCCCTCAAGTGAAGGTGTGTGCACTTCTGTTCATGGGAACCTGGACAACAGGTTGGTCATTAAGCATTTGATAAACATTGAATTGAGGAAGATGCCCAAGATGGGCAGATGAACTTGGATTCCAAGCTGGGTTCTGCCAACAGCAGCAGTGTGGCCTAATGCTCGTTCCCAGGCCCTGTAACATGAGGTGGTACCAAGCCCCACAGTGTTTAAAAAGCATAAGGCCTTATGGACTGAGCCATAAGGGTGGAAAAGGAATTAATTAAGAAAATGAATTGAGTCAGGGACTGGAAAGGAATTAACATAGACAGGACAAAGGATCACTAGGTAATGCCACTTGACTTTATTTGGTGATGGGGGGAGGAATAGTTTGGGGCAGTGGTGTCCATTGGGGAGAGAAGACACTGAAGAATGCAAATGATAGCAGACGAGTCAATGAAGGTGGCAGGCTCGGGGTATGAAAGCAGCAAAAAGCAGTTCTTCAAGACCACCTAGGTCTGAGCCTAGTGTGTTTTTCTGGGGGAGAGATTCTGTTTATATTTCTATAAGAAAAGAAGCAATATGGGTTCTTCCCAAGTTGATAAAAATCAGCCATGTCAAAGGCAGATCCCCTAAATTCCCTGACAAAGGACAACAAAAAGAGGGAGCTCTACCATGATGGGAGAAGTCAGCAGAAAGATGCCACACCTGAGAAGGTGTGAGACAGAGCATAGCTGCCATATAGGAGCTGGGAAAGAACGACCCCAAGAGAACAGTCCCCCAACTGGGTCTAGGACAACAAAGATAAAATACAGATCTTAATAAGTAATAACTTAGGAACACCAAAGGAAGGTAAAAGTGGTGGTTAGGAAGTAGCCCAGCCATTGAGCTGTTTAAGGCATATAAAAATAAAAAGGCTGTGTGTATGTGTCTTTCATTTGGGAACCCAGAACACTGGGGTGGGTAGACTTAATTGAGCTGTGTAAGTTTGAGGAAATTGCTTGAGTTCTCTGAGCACCATCCATTTAGCTCATTCAACCCCAGTGCTCGCCTGACAATTACTGAGCGGGGTACACTCAGCCTAGCCACAGAGTTGCTACCTCATGAGTTAAAACTTCTCTTTGCCTTGAGCAAGAAGACTTCCATGTTGAAAAAAAAAAAAAGAATTCTCTGGAGGACAATGGCTATCAGAGCCAGGGACACAGGAAATAAGTGACCAAGAGCTTATGAAGTGGGCAGAGCAGCCAGGGAAGATATGGTAGTCAGAATGCTTGTGCTTCCTGGCGATAGAAGTGTCAGAACTCAAAGTGGCATAAGCAACAAGAGGCATTCAATGACAGCCATGAAACAGGGACAGGAACGCTGAAATACACAAGTACTCCTCTGCACTCAAAGGCGATTGGCACATAGGAAGACCACATGAGGACTCCAGACCCATGGACAGGGACAGGCAGAGGTTTCTAAGAGTTGAAGGCCCCAGAAGCAACCCACCACTGATGAGTCAGGAAGTTAATGGAGAAATGTTCCAGATCCCCCCACTTGGGTATGAGCATCCTAACTATTTCATCTATCACTCAGAGTTCCTGAGCCTTGAAAAAATAGCTGATATGAACTTTTTCTGCCTTGCATATGTGTGCTTCCTGGGGCCATCTCACAAAGAAAGTGCTTGCTGTCAAATCCTTTCTAGGAGTCAGTTTCAGAGAACTCAAACCAACACAAATAGTGAGGCTTCAAGTCAGGCTAGCTCTAGGCTTGTGTCCAAGGAATATGTACTTTAGTGTTCAGCTCCCTCTTCTACATATCCCTGTCTTACGTGAAGATAAGACAAATTCAGTGTTTTCAGACAGACAGATGTTGTGTTTCATCCGCAGCTGGGCATCCTCTATCACAAGAGCTGGAAAAAGAGAATACAAAAAGTCACAAGATTATAAAAGGTTAAAATGGTTAAATTGGGCAGAGGAACACAGGGCTGGAATCTTTCTCATTGTTGAGTGTGCTATAGTGTACCTACAATCCCAGTCCTCAGCAGGGAGACGCAGGAAGATGAGGAATCCAGTGATATTCTTGGTTACATAGTGAGCTTGAGGCCAGGCTGGGCTATATGACGCTTGATCCAAGGAGGAGAAAGAGGAAAGTGGGGAGGAGAAGGAGGAGGAAAAATGTAGAAATCTCCTCCCTTGACATCTGGCTTATAGATATACACCAAGGGCTAGGAGATTCCAGAATGAGGTAGACATGTTTGGGCAGGGAAGGAAATCTTGTCCTGTGGTCGTAACGCTATTTCTGGCAGTGTGAGTGCCTATCTAACTGATCATGGTCCTGTGAGATTCTATTTTCTAGCAATGTCATAGTGCTTTTAGTTCACGTAAGCACACAGAGATGACATTATCTAACATTTCAGTTCTCAGAAGTGCTCCCAGCATTAAGTGACGCATTTACAGAAAAACAATGTAATGACAGCCTGAGGGACAGTTTTAAAAATGCAGGTGTCTGTGTGTATTTTGAGGCAAAGGTGGTTGATTGAAGCCATGGGAAAGAAGACCTACATATGGTCTTCTTAACAGGTGGAGTGGAAAGCAGAGACTCTGGAAACGGGGAATCTGCCAAAGGTGTGTCACTGATGTGGCCGCATAGTTCAATTTGTCTATGACTCTCCCCGTCAAATCACTGAACACCCTGTGTCCTGGGAAAATATGTGCAGGGGACCCTGGAGTGGTTGATCACCCTGAGCAGCTCTCACCTTGAATTCCCAGAGCACTGACTCAGTATACTGATTCTGTCCAGTGCAGGACAGCCCAAGTCCAAGGAGCAAACTACAAGAACTGTGGGCCCACGCCTTGTCATTGGAACACCTGCAATTCATCAACACCTTAAATACCATAGCAACTAGCTGGCAAGCACACCTGCCCTGTGTCTTCCTGTCCCATACCCACCTGGATCCTGAAATTCTTCCTTTACCAGTTTTTCTTTCAGGAGTACATAGGCATACACCATCAACATACATAAACCAAGGGCTTGCCGCACACCATCTATAGCACCCAAAACTCCATATTTAATCACAAATAGGACAGTGAGAGGGGAAAGTTTAGAGGGGACAGGGGACATGTAACCTGTGGCACATGTCACACGTTTACGAAAAGCAATGAAGGGTTGGGAGAAATAGCTTAGCAGGGAAAATGTCTTCTGCACAAGACTAAGGACCTGTGTTCAGATCCCACATGAAAAGCCAAGTATGATGGCTATTGTCTGTAACTGACATGTGGGGTGGCTAGAGACAGGAGGATTCTAAGGCCTCATTGGCTGGCCAATCTAGCCAATCAGTGATTTCCAGGTTCAGTGAGGAAACCATGTGTCAAACAACCCAACAAACCGGAAAGTGGAGAGAGATAGAGGAAGACACCTGGCACTCACATACATGGACCAGCACACTTAGGAATGTATCAAATCAAAGGCACACACATTCATGGAAATAAAACAAATGATTCAATTCCAGTGGCTATTCTAAGATCTTGATAGTTTCCATGTCTACAGAAGCAGAGATATGAGCAAAGAGCACAAAGGCAACACAGGAGGGGAGCAAGTCGGACTGGAGGGCTGTGGAGCAGAGATACAGGGCAGGAAAGGCTCTTGATGAAAGGTGGATTTGGCATCTAGTTACCATGGTGAGTAACTGATGCTTAATGCTGCTAGACTCCTTAAGGCAATGTCTCGAAGAAAGCCAGGCAAGTTCAAGGGAGCCAGGGCCATGGTGCAGGGCTCCTGAGCCCCTTGGAACATTGGCCTTTCCCTCTCTTTAGGAAAAACAATGGTTGCAGGCCCTACTAGTTAGAGGCACACTGAAACTGTCAGCCTCCAGGGATACCAGCCAAGAATCAAGAGCATCTGCCAAATGTAACTGCAGTGGTGCATTGCCTAACTGTGGATTAGATGGGGAAGGTGGGAGAAATGTGTGTCTGGGCAGGATGATTATTGCAGAGTCTATACTACCAATCAAAGAGTCAGAGATGTTTTGCTTGTTGAGAGCATTTTCTACTCCTATGGAAGACCAGAGTCCCATTCCCAGAATCCACTTGGCTCACAACTATTCATAATTCTAGTTCCAAGAGAGCAGGCACCTTTTTCCTGGTCTCTAAGGGCACCGGGCATGCATGTACATGATGCATACACATACATGCAGGCAAAACATTTGTACATATTAAATAAAAATAAAGAATTCTTCTAAAAAATAAAGTAACAATAAAAAATACAGGAGGGTAGTGACATAAACCAGTACTGTAGTGGTTTGTTGTCATTTTCAAGTGTCCCACTGGCAGGGCAGTAGATTTCTTTCCACTGGCATCACTGTAAGTCATGCGCTGGGTCACAGCATTGCCACAGCTGGGGCATCACGAAGTGACAGGAACTTTCAGCTCCGTTGGGATCTTAAGAAACAAATGTCGTCAAAGCATTTTGTTGTCAAGCAAGGAATGTGGCTTGTAGCTGTACTGTGAAGGCTCCCTGCCCACAGGGTTTAAGTGGGTAAGACAAGAATAAAGGACAGAAAAGGGTAACTGCCGAGCAGTGGCTGGTGGATGACAGCAAGCTGTGGGCATCTCACTCCACAGGCTCAAGGGTTTTTTTTTTCCCAAACAAGTGTTACCTTTGTAGTTGATTCTCATCACTTAAAGCTAAAGACACGAGAAATCATCTCCTAGACAAGGAGATGAAATAAGTCCCTTCTCTGCATCTGAAAACCTTCAGAAATGTCAGAGTTCAAAGTCTCTGGATATTAGAAAGGTAAGGCTTGAAGAGTGCTTGGGGAGATGGCTCAGTCAGTGCTGCACTTGTGGCCACGCACATAGAAAGCCATGTGCACCAACCATAATCCCAGCACTAAGGACTCAGAGACAGGAGGACCCTGGGTCTGGGCCAAGTTGTGGGCTCAGTGAGAGACCTGTGTTAAAAGACATAATATGGAAGGCCCAGCAAGGTGGATCACTGGGTTAAGGGACCCACTACCAAGTCTGATGACCTGAGTTAAATCCTGGTACTCACGTAATAGAAAGAGAGAACAAACTCTGGAAGTGGTATTTTTGTGCCAAGTCACAAGAACAATCACACAAAGTAAGATAACAATGCTAAAAATCCTCACCATATCTGCCATTCAAATTAGGTTTTGTTGCTAATCCCACTGGTGCTGAATTTGCAGAAAATCTGAGAGATCCCATTGTGGACAAGCAACTGTGGGTCACTAGTAGGGAAAGGAGATTCCCCCTAAGAGCACATTGCCTTCTTCAGGGACACAGTAACCAGACATGAAGAGCCATTTAAGCCCAGAACAGCTTTCTGTGTCACTGTTCACACATTATGGACATCCATATGTGCAAATTTCCATTTCTATTTAGCAGTGGGAGGCCATGATATGGTTTAGATAAGGCTGGATGTGTGCCCCCCCCCAATTCCTCAAAAAGTTCACTTCAAACAAGCTTAGTTAGGTCAAGGCAAATGTGATCCGGGATGCTGTGAACTTTTAAGAATTAGAGATTAGTGGGAAGTTTTTGAGTCATTGAAGGTTGTCTTAGGACAGTATAGTGGGACCCTAGAAGTTCACTGGCTTCCTGATTTGTCCCATGATCTAGTCCTCACACATTTATGAGATGGTAACACCAAGAGCACCTTCACAAGAAGAGTTCAGCCACCAACGTGATACCGTTGAGTCTCACTGCAAGCCAAACTAAAGTCTTTATAAAATTAGCCTGCCTTGGCTACTTTACTGTAGCAACAACAAGCAGGTTAATGTAGGTGGGGCCCTAGAATCTGCCTTTCCAACACACTGCTGGGTGATGCAGTTGCCTCTTCCTCGGAGACTTCATTTTGATCCATAACAAGGCACTACAACTGAAGTGCATCTCCATGAATCAGCCATGACAACCACAGAAAGTATGTCAAATTGTCCTATAAACTGCCAAGGTTCTTTGGCTAAGTACCCAGAGGGAGAACCTGAGTGGGCAGGATTATGATACTGAAGAAGAACACAGACAAAACCAGCCATATCTCTTTGGACTATGGAGAGGTATGACAGAAGGACCAGGACCTGAAGGGAAGGCTGCATGAGAGGAAAGGGGAGATGTCCATATCTGTGTGTGTCTGCTTACTGCTATTCTGCTACCTGGGTGTCAGGAGGTCCCAAGCATACAGATGACAAGGACCATCTGAACCAGGATCCAGGAAGCTGAAGTTATGTTCCTCCTCAGCAGTGAGAGTTGTTTTTTGTTTGTTTGTTTTGTTTTTAGTGTCACATTTCTCGATCAGAAATGTCCCAGTGCCCTGAGTACAGGCCTCTTGCTTCTCTGTTCTTCTGACTGGTTGCAGCAGTCTGAGGCAGAAGGGCCAACCAAGAAGCCACACTGAAAGCAGAAGCAATGAACACAGGTTCCATCCAGAACAATCTGGCAGCAGTAGGCTGGCTATAAAACGCTCATTGGCTGGATGTGGTCATAGACATCAAAGTCACAGTTACTTCCTGGGGTGGATATTAATGGGAGAGAAGCATGAGTAAGCCTTCTGCATGTGTTCAGGGAGCAGAGGTTGTATAGGTACGTACTACGTTAAAAACTACCAAGCTATGTGCTTAAGCTTCCTAAGCTTGGACCACACAGTTGGCCTAGCTCAATTAAAACTGGAAAGAAATTTAAATGAAGCCAAATGAGAGGACTGAGTAGGCGAGCCAATCCCCAGGCCCTCCAAGAGCATTGTCCAGAAGGCTATTAAATCCCATGTGAATTCCATCTGCCTGTGGGCTACAAAAGGAGACTACCTCTGCTCTGACAGACCTAGCTAGATAACATGGATATAGGGCCACTGCCCACATGATGATTAAGCAGATGAGATGTGTGCAAAGATGTCCTGTAATTTTCCAGTCACATAAGCTATTTAGGGGGAAAGATATTTCTGCAAGAAGTCTAAATTTCTCACAGGACGGCACACAGTAGGCCCCTAATGGCTATACACTCTGGATGGTAAGGCAGGAAGAGAGACAGTGGCTTGGCAAAAATGGCTTCAGAAGTGACCAAATGTAAGCAAGTACAGGCCATCACCATATCCTCACCCTTGCAGTGTGACCTTATTTCTTTCTTTTGGAGCCCTAAGGTAACCATGTGAACCAGCCCAGGGCAGCCTAGAAGAGAATGTGTTACCAGGTTTGTAGCTAACATTTTGCTACTTCATGGGTTCATCTTTCTTCTATCCTTCCACACCCCTCTTTTCTTTTACCATTTCACCCCCTAACACTAGATAGGAGAGGGGAAAGGGAGCAATGTTATCATTTCTGATTAGGGGAATCTAGTTCCTTGGGGCAGGTTTGACCTTTGGATATTTAATTATTTAATTTCTTCTTCTTCTTCTTCTTCTTCTTCTTCTTCTTCTTCTTCTTCTTCTTCTTCTTCTTCTTCTTCTTCTCCTTCTCCTTCTCCTTCTCCTTCTGCTTCTCCTTCTCTTCCTCCTTCTCCTTCTTCCCCTCCCCCTCCCCTCCCCTCCCTCCTCCTCCTCCTTCTCCTTCTTCTAGTTTTTTCTTTGTGCACAACTACTTAACAAACTATGAACAATAGCAACCAACCAACAACAATCTGTCCTCCCTCTTGAGACTCTAGCATTTATCTATCCTCTGAAAAGTTCCCAGAATTCCAAAATTCATACAATCGCAGAAACTGTCACTGACAAAATCATGCTCCTGCTAGAGCACAAGGCAAATCATAGTCAGCTGCTGTAGACACTCTGAAGCAGCCCCATATCCCACACCTGGGATTAAAATGAAAATGTATTGCTGTCACACTTGTGTATTTTTCAAAGAAACTAAAATTTCTCATTACATAAATTCATCATCCAAAATTCTCTAGAGAAAGAGAACCAGAATATAGGTATCAATTTATTAGATTGGCTTACACATATGCCAGGCATGGGCCAGCCAGTTGCATGTGGCTCAACACAGAATCATAAATTGACTTGCAACATTATAAGCTTCTTTTCTTCTGAAACTACATTTTGTAACTCCTCAGCTACAGATTTTGTAGATGGCGATGGAGTGTCCCAGTGTCCAAAGGTTAGATGAGCCTTAGAGAGGCTGGGTACTGCTACAATAGTTGACTATGACCTGGAGAGCGAGCTCGGGGAATCAGAAACCACTCAGACCAAGAAACTGGGAGACCAATGTACTTAACTTAGCTTGGGGGCTGGATGCCTGGAAGCTCCCTGGAGATTCAAGTCCCCAAATACCAGCTGAAAGGCTGAAGACATGAGAGTGTGACACCCACAGGTGATGGTAGCAGCGAACCAAGGGAACTCAGGAAGAATGGAGCTTACTACAGAAGGCAGTTTCTCCTTCCACTTTTTATTCCTTCTGGACCACAGCTACTGGACAATGGATCACATTCAGAGTCGGGTTTCTGCGTGTTGTCTGCCTACCTCCAAGCCAGCCCTCTCTGGAAACTCACCCTATAGACACACCTATAAAAGTTCTTTGCCAGTTTCCTAACTTCTCTCAATCCAGTCAAGCTGATGCCAACAGTAACTATCACAGCACAGTGAAAGCCCAGCTGCGGACAGATGTGTGAACAAGCCTCTCGAAGACCTGTAAAGCCTAAGTCAGAAGAACCACTGGTCTTAGGGTAGTTTGAGCATGGCAAGAGCTGATTGATATGGGGGAGGGGTGAGTTTTGAAGGTCAAAGTTCACACTGTCTTACACAGGCAATAGCACAATGGTTAGATTATAGCACAAGACAGTCTAGCTCCATGTCCTCCCTAGTATTCCTCCTTTAGTCCATAGCTCTCTCCCAATGTGCTTCGAAGTCCAGTCAGACAACTCAGCTCATTGCACCCCATCATTCACAGGAACTTGGGAGAGTGTGATCAGCCACTGCTCCACCCTACCATAATGATCAGTGAGTGGAACTTGCAAGCCACCCCAAATGCAGCCATGTCAGTGTGGCTTACAGAAGGTCAAGCAAGCATGGCTTTAGCACCACAGGCCAGGAAGGGGAGGAGCAGAGGCAGAGGAAACCACACAGCTCTCAGCTCTCGGAGCTAGTTGATGTTTTTAATACATGCAGACATACAGAGAGACTGGTGAGTCTTTTCTATTTTAAAAACGTGTGCTTAGCATATTCATGCCATCGTTTCAATGCATGCACTGAATCGAGTCCTAGCATTAGGGACGGTGATCTCCTTTGCTACTTTGACACCCCTTGCACTATCTTCAGCCTGTGTGCAGGTGGGCTTCATGCATGACTGGAGACCTGAAGTCTGGCAGGGAGGGGTTTGGATCAGACATGACTGGCCTCCAAATGCTGTCTGATCCTCAAGTAAATTGTCCTCAAGCAGTGCATAGGAGAGGGAAGGACCTGTGGGGAGCCCAGTGCAGAGTACTAGAGCCCTGCTCTTGAAAAGATGGGGTACTGGGAACCTGGGAGCACTGCCAGCTCCCTCCCTAGGGGTTGGTCAGCCTGTGGAATACAATGAGCTGCAGAGTTCACTTTGCAGAAAACACTGACTTAGTTGTGACATGTGGCTTTGCCTCTGTCCTACAAAAGCCCCTTGCATTTGCTTCCTGGCTCTCTCCCCACCCCGGACTTTCTCCATCTTAATTGCCCATAATATGGAAATGAAATTCTCTTTATTATGTACTATGTTTGTTGAATACAGTTTTATGTCCCTTGGTCTTCCTTTTTAAAGTGGATAAGCTGAACACTTTATGGTTTTCTTTCCAAATATGTTTTTTACATTGCAGCAGTCAGTGCTCATAAGGACCTTTCACAGTTCTCTCTTTGGCCATATCTGGATTGAATGTCCCTACCTATTTTGTGACTAGTGGCTCTGTTACTTGTTTAGGCCAATGAAATATGAGCACTTCATGACAGGGGCTGGGAGTCGAGCAAAGTTCCACAGAGGCAACGGTTTTCTCAGTCTGATTCTGGGGGTAGCAGTGAGAGGATTCCTCCTACCACCCCAGCAGGAACATGAGCTAGAAGTGAGCTTACTCTCCTAAGGTAGGGTGTCTTCGTATCCCCACCCCATGCAGCAAAGTCTTACCTGCTTTGGACTGATAGAATCACTTTACCACACAGCATCTTTAACAGTCTGAATGGGAAATATGGTCCCCAACTGGTGCTGCTACTTTGGAAGGTTCTGGAACCTATGGAATATGGGGACTAGCTAGCAAAAGCAAGGTACTTCAAGGGGGCCTTGAAGGTTATATCTGGTTCTGCTGACAGCTCTCTGCTTCCTGACCTGAAAAGATGTAAAGAAGCCACACTTTTCTGCCACTGCAGTCACCATGCCTTCCCCAACATGAAGAACTGTATCCCCTGAACAGTGAGCCAAAGAGCCCTTTCCTCCCTTAAGTTGCTTCTCTCCTGTATTTTGTTGTAGGGAGAAGTTAACTAATACTCTCTCTCTCTCTCTCTCTCTCTCTCTCTCCCCTAACGAATCCCATCTATGGCAAGGCCCAAGTTGTTATCTATACTTTTGTTTTTCCACTGTGAGAGGGGTCAGGGCCCCTTGGGATATCCAATGGATTAAGGAGTACCCTTGATTCAAACATGCAAGCACGCACATGGAGGATTTTGCATACAGTTGTAATTATGTGCACGTTCCTGTGTGCACAGGTACATGTAAACATGTGGACAAACCCAGGTACCACAGTGCTCCCCCATCACTGTCATTCCACCGGCTTTGCTTTGAGGGGGGGTTGTTTTGTTTTGTTTTTAGACAACATCTCTTGCCAGATAAGATCAAATGAAACAGAGTAATCTAGCTGGCTAGCCAGGGGCCCATCCATTGTCTACCTAGGATTAGAGACCACGACATACTCTGCTTTTTCCCCCATGGGTTCCGAGGATTGAAGCCCTGTCCTCACGCTTGCAGAAAGAGTGCTTAACCAACTCGGCCATCTCTTTCTCACCTACTGCATTCTCAAAACAGATGTGTGACCATCACCACTTCTTTTTTTAAAAATTAGATATTTTCTTTATTTACATTTCAAATGTTATCCTCTTTCCTAGTTTCCCCTCTGAAAACCCCCTATCCCGTCCCCCTCCCCCTGCTCACCAACCTACCCACTCTCGCTTCCCTGTCCTGGCATTCCCCTACACTGGGGCATTGAGCCTTCACAGGACTAAGGGCCTCTCCTCCCATTGATACCCAAAAAGGCCATCCTCTGCTACATGTGTGACTGGAGCCATAGGCCCCTCCATGTGTACCATTTGGTTGGTGGTTTAGTCCCTGGGAGCTCTGGGGGTACTGGTTGGTTCATATTGTTGTTTCTCCTATGGGGCTACAAACCCCTTCAGCTCCTTCAGTTCTTTCTCTACTTTCTCCATTGGGGAACTTTCCTGAACAGAACACCAATACCTTATGCTCTAAGATCAAGAATTGAAAAATGAGACCTCATAAAATTGCAAAGCTTCTGTAAGGCAAAGGACACTGTCAATAGGACAAAATGGCAACCAACAGATTGGGAAAAGATCTTTACCAACCCTACACTTGATAGAGGGCTAATATTCATATATATATGTTAGACTCCAGAGAACTATCACCACTTCTACTAGGCAACTATAGCAGCCAGTGGAGGGTGACACTACTTCTTGCCACCTTGACTTGTCCTCTGTCCCCTCATTCCCAGCACCATTGCCAGCACATAACTCTGCCCTCAAATATTCTTGCTGCATCCTTTCGATTGCTGGTGTCTTGGTAGTCACTGGATTGAGACTTCCACAGCATTTTCCCATGGAGAATTATCAATATGGCCACCAGTGTCTTCAGCAGCAGTCAGGGTTTTGAATACTTCTGGAGTCAAATTTCAGGAAGCCCTTGCAGGATAGAGGTGGAAATAAGGAGTGGCTGGGACTTGGAAGGAACTACAACTACAAAGCTTTTGACTTTGACCACTGAAGCTTGACTTCCTAGACCTATTTTGCTGAGACCCTTCCCTGATCTGTGAGACTACATGACACATCCTACTTGAAGAAAAACACATGAGATCTTAATTGCTATAGCTTTTGCCCCATCTTCCCATCATAGTCACTAAAGCCAAAGAATTTTCCAAACTAGGGCTTTGTATTGTCTCATTGGTCCCGGGGGCGGGGGGGTTACATTCAGGAACGCACTTCTAGACATCCAGGAAGAATTAGCCAGTGGCCATGAAGCCAGAAACTGAAGCACGACACTAAGCCAGCTTCATGCAGCAGCTCCCAAAAGGAACAGCTTTAGTGACAGATGAGTGAGAGACATTGTCTGCAAAGGGAGTTGGCATCTTGGAAAAGGGAATCTCTTATTAGAGTGTGTGGGCAGTTAGGGTAAGGAAGGTTAGTTTTTTTTTTTTTTTTTTTATTCCTAAAAAGAAAAAAAAAACACTCATGGAATATAAAATTAGTCACAGCCCCTTGATATTAGGGCCAGAAATCAAAGTCACATGGTGCCTGATTTTGCCTAAACACACAGGCTTTCTGCATCCTGGGGCTATGTCCAGCAGTCCGACAGATGAGGGCGAGTTCCTTCCCTCCAACTGGGTAAGGAGGCATCTCCCTCCCAGGAAAAGGCCAGATGCCAACGGGGACATCATTCCCCCCTTCATTCAGCAGCTTTGTCTGGAGATTGGAAAACGGCTAGCTGGTGTATTTTGAGGGATCAAATAATTAGTTTTCTTGGAATCTCGTTTTAGATTTTAATTCTTAGTCTTGGAGCCAAACAAGAGAAGCAGAAATTTCTATCTGTGGCTGGAGGGATTCCGTTTCAGCACACTACAAAAGGCCCTGCTTGGGAGGCAGCTTTCCGTGCATGAATCTAATTATTCCAGCTGGGTTTTACCAACACGTAGGCAATCAAAACCTACTTTCACTTGCTATTTCATTCTTTATTTACCAGTTCTATAAATACTATGATGGGTGTGCTTTTATATCAGGGTGGGGAGGTAGGAGCAGCAGCTGCTTGAAGCTCTGGGTCATATGCCGATTTGGAGGTGGGGGAGGGTCGATGGGCCTGCCACCCGCACATTTCTGGTGAGCATCAACTGTATTGGTTGGTCTACTGTAGTCACTGGGTCCTCAAGTGTGGCCACCAGTCTTCCATCTGCCACAGGTGGATAGAGTAGCTTCATCACTCTCTCTTTCTTTGTGGGCTGAGAATCTCCAGCAAGGATAGCTAAGGCTGGCAAGGCAATGAAGCAAACCACTGTGGAAAGTTCCAGATGGAGGTGAGGATTGAAGGCGGATAGTTCTGATCAAGGCTAGCACATGTAGGAGCAGCATCTGCAATGTGTGAGTGGTTGGTCTCATTGGCCTCCAGCTCTGGAAGCTGATGGCTTGATGATTTCTGCTTGCGCTCTGGACCTCATTAAGGGGTGAAGTACCATGGAGCTAGATTTTGATGCAGTATTGGGGTGAGGCTGATCAAGGTTAGAGCTGTTGAGAAATTAATTGGTCAGTTATGGGGAAGATATACCTCAGGGGTATCTACAGAGTAGTCATGAGAAAGGACTCCCAGACCTGTGTAAGGTTATTTTTGATGTTTGTGGGCCTTTGACTATCTAAAGGACAGATGTGTGCTCCCTGAAGCCTCTGTCACCTTTCTTAAAGAAAGAACAGTTCCTCTGTCTATGGTGACCAGAGATGCTTTTGCTACAGTCTACAGAGGCACATGAGCAAGAATCAGTCTAGATCTGGAATGTGGTAAAGGATGGCTTGGTACCCTGTAGTAAAATTGGGAATTTGTGGAAACTTGAAGAGATGAGGATTAGTGGGAAGTTAGGCCATTGTGAGTGTGCTCTTAAAGGGGTCACTAGGTCCTCTATATGTCTCTGCTGTCAGCTCTTCTGCATCAGACTCCTTATGAGTGGCTCAGCCTTTCCACAACGCTTTTCTTCGTTAAAAAACCCTGCTCTCTTTGATGCCCTTCAGGGATACCAGATGCACACACATCAGTGACATAGATGTGAGCCTCTGTCTAGAACCTCTTGGCTGACCTAAATTTCAGTGTTTTAAATATTGCTGCAAGGAAAAGAACAGATCGTGTTTTGGGGGTTTCTATTGTTGTGATGAACACTGTGGCCAAAGGCAACTTGGAGAAGAAAGTGCTTATTTCGCTGTACATCTTACAGTCCATCATGCAGTCATGGCAGGAACAGGGAGGCAGGGACTGAAGCAGAGGCTGTGAAGGAATGCTGCATACTGGCTTGCTCCCATGGAGCTTACTCTGTATGCTTTCTTTTTTCTTTTCTTTTCTTTTTCTTTTTTTTTTTTTTTTTTTTTTTGGTTGTTTTGAGACAGTTTTTCTCTGTGGCCCTGGCTGTCCTGGAACTCACTTTGTAGACCAGGCTGGCCTCGAACTCAGAAATCCACCTGCCTCTGCCTCCCGAGTGCTGGGATTAAAGGCGTGCGCCACCACACCCGGCCTTCTGTCTGCTTTCTTATACAACCCAAGACCACTGACTAACAGGGTTACCACTTCACACAGTTAAGAAAAGCCCCCAAGACTCACCTAGAGGCCAGTCTAATAGAGGCATTTTCTCAGTTAAGGTTCCTCTTCACAGATAACTCCAGTTTGTGTCAGGGTGACAAAAAAAAAAAAAAAAAAAGCTAATCAGGACAGACCCCAACCAGTGACCTAGGCCCTCTAACCCCTTCAGTTCTCACAGAATTGTCATGGTGATCTTCACACCCTTTGAGTCGCCAGTCCCTTGATACAAGCCTATCTCAAAGATCTCACTCTTAGGGAAAGTTGATCAACTGACATCTAAGAGTGCCATACCAAGTGAAGGTGGGATGAGGGGCAGGTACAAAGTACAGACTCATAGTTCTTCACAGCACTACAAAACAAATCTGAGTTGGCTGCAAATTGTCTCCACCTTTTTTCCTTGCTGTAAGTGAATAAATGAGACAAGAGAAAGTATTAAAAACTAAAAGCACAACTGGCTTTTGGATCTAAAGACTGCCAAGTCCAAGGTCATGGTGTTAGTATCTGAGGGTCTTCCTGCTGTCTTGAAACATAGTAGAGGCCTCAAAGGCAGGTTAAATCAAGCATGCCAATTCAGGTCCCTCTTCCTCTTGACTTAAAGCCACCAATGCTTTCACTAGAACTCTACCATTAAGAGCTTATGGGTTAATCACAATTTTTGTCACTATGGCAGAAGTAACTTCCACAAACAGTTCAATGGAGGAAGGCTTTCTTTAGTCCAATATTGCCAGAGGTTTTAGTCCCTAGTCACCCCGTGTCCTTGCTCTGAGCTGGAGGTGATGTTGCTGTAGAGAGGGTTTTTCTCATGGCAGCTGAGAATCAGAACATGAAAAGAGAAAGAAGAGACCCATGAAAAGACAGACTCTTTCAGGACATACCTCAGTGGCCCTCTTCCACCAACTAGAACCCACCTCCTAATAGCGCATCTGCTTTTGAACACATCAATGAGTTAATTCATTGATGAAGTTAGCATGCTCCAGATCCAATCACTTCTGAACGCTCTTGCATCAAGAAACAAGCCTAAAGGTTGGTGAGATAGCTCTATCAGTAAGGAGGCTGTTTTTTTTTTAGCAAGCATAAAGATGTGAGTTCTATCCCAAGCACCCACATGCATGCTTTGTGATTTTAGCTTTGGGGAGGCAAAGACAGATAGATCCCTGGAATTCACTGGCCAGTCAGCTTAGCCAAATTGTTGAGCTCCAGGTCTCAGTGAGAGAGACCTTGCTGCAAAAAAAAGAAAGAAGAAGAAGATGAGGTTAAGGAGAAGGTTCAGTCGGTAAAGTTACTTGCCATGCAAGCTTTTGGACCTGAGTTTAGATCGCATGTACCCACATAAAAGACAAATGTGGTGGCACACATCTGTAAACCCAGCACTGGGGTGTAGAGAAAGGCAGATCTCTGAGGCTTGCTGGCCAGCCAGTGTGATTGAAATTATGACTGTGAGAGACCTGTCCTCAGATAACAACAATAACAATAATACTAACAACAACAACAATAATAGGAATAATGTGGAGAAGCAATTGAGGAAGATAACTGCATTGGTGAGCATATACACACATGTGCATGCACACACACACCACAGAGGGAAAGAGGGAGGGAGGAAGGGAGGGAAGGAGGGAGAGAGAGAGAGAGAGAGAGAGAGAGAGAGAGAGAGAGAGAGAGAGAAGCAAGCTTGTAACATGTGAGCCTTTGCAGACATTTTCCTAGCCAAATCATAACACATCCCACATGTACCACCTCCCAGTTCTACAAGCATATGGGTTTGGGTGGGACTTGCCACCCTCTTCATATCACCACAGAACAATTAAATGTTGGCATGTGAACTGGGGTGGGGGCACATTCAAACAATAGCACCAATGCCTTAAACTGGAAAGATTTTACATTAAAATATGTGTTCTAGTTATTTTGCAAAATGAAGGAATATGGCTTTCCCTGCTGAAGCAGAGAGTCTGTGGCAGCCTTGGGGACTTGGTTGTCCTAGTCGACAGCTTTCTACAAGCCCAATGCTCTCCTATTATTCTCTGCCACAGGACCAGATCTTGGTCATGATAAATTATTTTCTTTCATTTTGTGGCTATGGTGTGACATCATGAAGATGAGAGTGAAATATTTCTTATACCCAGGTGTGGAAAAGACAGGGAAGGGGACTTTAAAGCTGGGTGGGCATGCACATCTTGATGTAAAGGTTATATTCTCCTCATAGAAATTCTCTGCAGAGTATGCATGCACAATACCACAAAACCTAGGAGATCATTATTTTTAAAAGTGTGTTTGTGTGGTGTGGTATGCTGTGGTGTTTGTATGTATGTGGGTGTATAATGTGGTATGTGTGTTGTGTGTGTGTCTGAATATCTGTGTGTGTGTGTGTGTCTATGTGTTATGTGTGTGGTATGGTGTGTCTGTGTGGTGTGTGGTATGTGTGTGTGTGTGTGTGTCTGTGTGGTGTGTGGTATGTGTATGGTATGGTGTGTCTATGTGGTGTGTGGTATGTGTGTGGTGTGTCTGTGTGGTATGATATATGGGGTATGTATGTGTATGGTGTGGTGTGTCTGTGTAGTATGATGTGTGTGTGTGTGTGTGTGTGTGTGTGTGTGTATGTGTATTGTGTGTGTAAATCCAAGGTCAAACTCAAGTGTCATTCCTCAGAAGCCATCCACCTTGTTTTTGAGCAAGATCTCTCATGTGGATCAGGCACTCACCAATCCAACTAGACTGAGGACTTTCCTGTTGCCACTTCCCCAGCACAGAGGTCACAAGTGTTTGTCATCATAGCCAGCTCATAGTACACACATTACTAGGTCATCTCCCTAGCACTCCCTCCCCATTATTTTGAAGCCAGCCTGCTTATTCCTGACCTGAATTTTAAGAGAGAAATGTTGTAACCCCAGCATAGAAAGAGGAGGTGGAGGAAGATGAGGAGGAAAAGGAGGAGAAGGAGGAGACAGAGGAGGAAGAGGAGGAGGAAGAGGAGGAGGAGGAGGAGGAGGAGGAGGAGGAGGGTTTTTTTTTAGATTAAAATAAAATCTGAATGGGTTCTCCTCAGGCTCTTGCATCTTCAGCAGGGCTTTGCAGCAGAAATCTGAGAGACTCTGCAAAATGTCACTTCCCACTTCTAAGAGCATGTATAGTCATGACCCTGCCTATATGATCAAGCCCAGGCCTCTCCGCTGCTAGCAAAATTCCTCCTTGGAGCTGCATTCTCCCAGCTGCAAGGCTGTCTGGGCCTGGCCCCAACTGAACACCCTGCCAGCACCTTATTAGCCACATTTACTCTTTAGATCTTGGAACTGGCTTTCCCTCCCAGCCTGTCCTTATGAGGCTGAGGGCTAGCCCAGCAAGAGCATCCAGGAAGCACAGCTCAGGCACACGGGAAGAGAGAGAGCCATTGGAGAGCCAGGGCACTGCAGATAGTGTATTTAAACCTAGCATTGGAAATAGTTGTTCTGGGTGCCAGTAACCAGAAAGTTAACTGGGTTAGACTGCTTGGGAGGTTTTTGTTTGTTTGTTTTGTTTAATCAATGCAGGATCAAACCACATAATTTCAGTGGTAATTACTTGAGGGGGGGAAATATCCTTGAAACTCAGAGGCAATAAAATGTCATTGACCCGGAAATACAAAGACAGCTGTAGGCAGCGGGGCAGCCTGGAGCACCAGGCAGAATGCCAGGAAGCAGAGAAGAGGGCTGTTAGTAGATAAGTGTCTTGGGAAAAGATAAGAACCCATATAAACTTTATGGAAAATGGGGAACACTGTCTGCCACCAGGGTTGTCACAGGAATTCTCTCTGTTCCTCTTCCAGCATATTACTTTCATCTGCTAACAAACTCCTACTCACCAGCTGTGCCCCATTGAATAGCCTCTCTCCTGAGAAAGCTGCCCCCATTCATTTCTTCTTCTGTCCTGAAACTTGTTGCCTTTCTGAAGGCACCTTTTTTCCCCTCAAGTTCAGAGCAGAAGGAACGTTATTGAGTGAAGGTCCTCCCTTCTCAAGTTCCATGTGTCCACAAATCTCCAGAGATCCACTTATATTCCTTTTTGTGAGTAGGTGTGATTAAAACAAAAATGAAGACAATGCCGGGCGTGGTGGCGCACGGGAGGCAGAGGCAGGCAGATTTCTGAATTCAAGGTCAGCCTGGTTTACAAAGTTAGTTCCAGGACAGCCAGGGCTATACAGAGAAACCCTGTCTGGGGGGAGGGGCGCGGGGGGGTTACGAAGACAACAACAAAACAGGTCTCAGGACTGGGGAAATGCCTTAGTAAGTAAAGTGCTGAGTTCAGATTCCCAACACCCATGTAACAAGCCAGGAGTAGCAGCAACACATGCATGTAACCCAACACTAGGCACTGGCTGTCCAGGCAGAGGCTTGTTCACAAGCTCAAGTGCACACAGAGAGAGGGGGGAGGGGAAGGGAGAGGGAGACACAGAGACACCAAGAGACACAGAGACAGAAACAGACACAGAGACAGAGACACAGGGAGAGACTACTGGGGCAACAGTAGCAGCAGCACAAAAAGCCAGTTCTCCTCTGCTTTGGACTTTAAGAACAAATTTGACCCCGCTCCTCCTCAGATGGCCCCACCCCTAGATGGCCGCTAGCCCTGATTTTTAGAAAAGCAGACTGGGCTCGGTTCCAGGAAACTTGGTTGTGCAGTATAGGAATATCCACCAGCTGTAAGGCCATTGTCATCTATTCCCAGCTGTGAGGCCATTGCCATTACTGGCTCCTGCTGCCTGTTGGTTCCACATCTCATCGCTAGCAGCCGTATGAATCTTCGCACCTCCACTTCTCCTGGCAATCTGTTTCTCAGAGGCTGAGAATCGTTTCCTCCCTCTGGAGGTACTCAGAACTTGATGTTGGGCCTTGCACTTCTTGTTTCTGGCACTGCTTAATATCATCAGAATAGAATTCAAATCTTAACTCAGGTCATCATTCTTTTGTGGCAGGCACTTTATCTGATGAGCCATCTCCCTAGCCCCAGGCACTTTTTTTTTTTTTTTTTTTGAGGAAAAAGAATCCTTAGCCCCTGTGTAGAAGCCAAGCATGGGAAAGTACACCTGTTATCCTAAGGCGGGTCAAGGACTCATCTTCTGACTTTGAATCTGGCCATGAGAATCGCTTTGACTAGAAGAATGTGGTACAAATGGCAGCTTGTCAGTTACAAGGAGAAAGCTCCAAGTGTCTGCCAGCTCTCTTGAGGTTTCCGTCTTTTATTATAAGATCATAGCCCACGCACTCATTGCTAATTCATCATGCATTGGTCTTGAGTTGAATCTGCGTGGGGACAAAGGTGACTCCGAACTGAGGCCTGAACTCAAATCTAGCTCATTGTGAAATGGAGCCAACCTTTTAGATCTATGAGTTGTGAAATAGAAGTTTGCAGTAGAGAGACGTGGGAGCTTGGGGGTGGTTTTTCATACAGCACAACTGCATGAAAGCACCAACCATTACACAGTGCTTAAATAACATTTTAGAGGCTAAGCCAATGGGAAGTGGATGAGGGGATGTCAACCTCATTCTCTAGACTATCATCTCAGCTCTGACTACAACGGACATTAGAACGGCCCCCTGCTATTCCAGGCAGATATGCTCCAAGACATCCTGTGAATGCCCAAAACTGTAAGTAGTACTAAATTATAACAAAATTAAATGTAAAATGTGATGAATTGTTTATGTCTAGAGTTTTCTGCTCAATATATTTCTATTGTGATTGATTGCAGGTAATTTCAAATCTGTGGCTAAAGGGAGACTGCTGGTTCATACTTAGTGATCTACAACGTGGACACCCCAAGCCTGCAGCAGCCACCTCATTCTGGGAACTTACTAGAAATGCACAGTATTGGGCTTCTTCTACCAGATCGCCTGTCTCAGAAAGCCTAGAGGTGGGTCCAGCCACCTGAAATTGCACACAGCGTGCAGGTGCTCTTGCTGCACATGGAAGATGGAGAACCACCCCCCAGAAAGCTCTGAACCACACCAGCTGCCTTCATTACCTTCTGGAATGCAGGCACGAGAGAATGTGAAATGATGGTGCCCAATTAACTGACTGTGCTATCTCCAGCACTGCTGCTGCACCCCTTCATTGTAGGCACCCTGTGGCTTTCCATTCAGGCACAGAACTGTCTGGTCCAATAGATCTCAACACCAGCTGCAAAAGGAACTGCGCGCGCGCGCGCGCGTGTGTGTGTGTGTGTGTGTGTGTGTGTGTGTGTGTGTGTGTGTGTGTAAGAATGCCTGGGACTGGGGTTATGGCGTGCTGTCCAAGTAAGATGACCCAAGTTCAGATCCCTTGCCCCTAGGTAGAAGCTGAGCATGGCAATATGCACCTGTCACCCTAGAACAGCCCAAGGAGGCAAAGAGGGAATCAAGAGCAGAACTGAGAAGAAAATCCCCGTCAAAAGGAGGGGGTTAGAAATAGAACTGATAGTCCTAGGTAGGTTGCAAGAGCAAGCAAACAAAAATCCTGGGTGGCTAATTACATGCGAGTTTCAGGCAAAGCTGGTGGCTCAGTCCATGAGAGAGCACTTGCTAGCGTAAGTGAGGCCCTGAGTCTTGAGTGCTGCCCCTGTCCAAGATAGATAGATAGGTAGGTAGATAGATAGATAGATAGATAGATAGATAGATAGATAGATAGATAGATAGATTTAAATTTGAATTTCAGGTAAATAGAAAATCTGTGTGTGAGAGAGAAAGAGACAGAATTCCCATGCCTTATTGGGAATATACTTATACCTACAAAATTATTTATGTATCTGAAATACAAGTGTAACTGGCCAGAATACAGCTGGCACTGCAGCCTAAAGTCATCTGGCACAGTATTAACCACTATTTAGCCAAAGATAAAGAAAGCATGGCGGCCCCCAGCACAGGTGACGGTACAAGCCTAACTCCTCTGTGGAGCACCGACTACCTAAGGAAGCAAGGTTGCCTTGCGCCTCCCTCTTCCAGCAGTGGGAAGCTTGGCTCAGAGCAAAGCTGGAGGTTTCAAAGGTAGTAGAGAAGCTGAATGAAACATATCCTTGGCCCACGTGGAGCCTCATACGCATTAGACTAGAGGTAAGTGCTGTCCAGCAGAGCCCTACCTGACTCCTGGAGTCAAAATGATGCCCAGAGGCCCAGGCTGACAGCACGCTTGTTTCCAATCTGCTGGTGCCCTTAAAGCAGCCTGGGCCTCCAGACCTAAACTGCCTTGTCGTTTGGTCAGCCTGACCCTTTCATTAAGTAGTTTTGTGTCCTCTCACTGCTCTTTAAATAATGAAAAGGAGGCTCTGAAAGTCCTGGAAGCTGTCCCAATGGCTGGCAGGTACTGAAAATAGGTTGGGATTGATTGATTGTGGTTATAACCAGCAGGCCTCACCATGCCCCCTCCCGTCTATGCATAATATAAAATATACAAACGGCAGACAGGGAACCAAGCCAGGACTCTTTACTTTGATTTGCGATCAGCTCCTTTGAAATCCAATGTATTTGGAAGACTCTGAGAATGAATATGATCCTGTTTCATAACACTGCTGTCTCCCAGGATTCCCTGGGATCTCTGGGGCTAAGAAGGCAGATGCTAAGCCTGTGCAACCTTTGAGCCCTTATGGGGGTGAAGTAGAAGAAAAGGAGGAGGCAGAGGACAATTCCAATTTCTTGTGAAATTAACACATGTACAGGGATAGGTGAGCATGTCTCAGGAGGTCTCATGCATAATTATTTTTTAAACGAATTAAGACATGGTAGAATTTTTTTAATGCCTCTTGAATGCTCCAAATGTTCTTAAAGTCTTGAAGTATTTTTTAAAAATAGACTTCCGTGAAGAAAGAACTCTGGTTGGGTTTTTTGTCTTGTGGCTCACTGACCTCAAAATTAGCCAAAGAATATCTAAACTTCCCAATCCTCCCACCTACCCGTCCTAAGTGCTGGGATTACAGGCATACATCCATCCAGTGCTGGGGATTGAACTCAGGGTCCTATCCACACCCGTTGTGATGGTTTGAATGAGAATGGTCCCCATAGGCACATATATTTGATTGTCTGGTTCCCAGTTGGTGAAATTGTTTGGGAAGGATTAGGAGGAGCAGCTTTGTTAGAGGAGGCATGCCACTAGGGGTGGTCTTTGAGGTTTCAAAAGCCCAGTTAGCTTGATCTCTCCCCTTACCCCCACCATGTGCATGTGCACATTCTCTCTCTCTCTCTCTCTCTCTCTCTCTCTCGTTCTCTCCCTTCTGTCCTGCTGGCTGTCTGAACATAGAAGCTCTCAGCGAGTGCTTCAGTACCTGCTGTCATGCTCCCCACCATGTTGCCCATGGACTCCTTTTCTCTCAACAAGCCCCCAATTAGGTGTTTTCTTTTACAAATCTGCCTTGGCCATGGTGTCTTTTCACAGCAATAGAATAGGGACTAAGACTCTAGGCAAGCAGTTTATCAAATGAGCTACATCTCTTGCACCTAGGTATTTCATTTCAAAAGCATAAATACTCAAGAATCATGAAGTATAGCAAGGTTCTACAATGAATAGGCAAGTGAAGTTGGTGTATCATGTTGGTTTCTCTCCAGAAGCAGACTGAGAAAAGAATTATACTGTGAAGAGGATATCTCAGGAAACCATGGGCTTAGAGAAGTAAAACAGGGAAACAAAGAGAAGCAATTGTTGTTCTTGGCTTTCTGATGCCATAACAAAATACCAGAAGACAGATTATTTTAAAAGAAGAAAAAGAATAGAGATTTGTGTAGGTCATGTTGCTGGAGTCTGGAAAGCCTAAGATCATGACACCAGAATCTTCCGGGCATCTGGTGAGGACCTTCCTTCTCTATCATAATTGGTAGAGGGTATCTTGTGATTAGACACAGGGAGGGTGGCTAGCTCTGCTCTCTCTTATTCTTCCGGAAAAAGCCACAAAGCTCATAACATGGGCCCCATCTTCATAACCTCATCCAAAGATCATGACTTTGAGTAGTTCCCACTTCCAAATACCACTAACATAGAAATCTGGGAATTAACTTCCCAATACAGGAAGCTTTGGAGTACATAATCAACCATTGCAATAACAGGGCATGCATTATGGAGCAACAGAGAGCAGTAAAGCAGAGAGCAGTATAAAACAGCTCTGGAACAATCTTTGTTAAAGAATTAGTCATTTTCTTCTTAAATTCCAAACTACATTTGAATATACCCCTACTACATTTGAATATACTATAAACAAGAATTACTGGGAAAGAAATACAAATCACCTGAGCCCCAATTCTTTATTATTCAATTTAAGAAATCTATAGCCACCTTATAAAATTAATATAGATGTTCTCAAATGCTTACTCTCCGTTTTTTTGGGTTGTTTTTTTTTTTTTTTTTTTTTTTGTACTTATTGCAAAGTGATTAGAAACAAGGGCTGGAGAGATTGCTTAGTTGTTAAAGTGACTATTATGCAAACATAAGGACCGGAGTTCAATCCCCCAACCCCTGTGTAAAAGATCTGTTGAAGTGCATGCCTATGATCTCAGTGCTAGGAACAGAGACAGGTGAGTCTTGGGCTTGTTAGTCAGTCCATCTAGCCAATATTAATAATAGACCCTCCCTCAGAAAATAACATGCAAAGAGGTTGAGGAAGATGCTTAACTGTCCATCTCAGCCCTCCACACTCATACACCTGCACACACATGCATATACATCCTAATTCCTAGCCTGGTACTAGGCAAACTTACACTTAGGGTTGTGCCCCAGTGAGTCCACCTGAGGGTAGCAGGAGCTAGCTCAGTATGTGAGTTGGGGTTTCTTCCCAGGAAGGGGCACTACTTCTCTTTTTTTTTTTTTTTTTTTTTTTTGAAACTCCTAGAAAGCCCTTGCACAAGGGAGTAGGAGCTCAGGAACACTCTGGATCTAGGTGGTAACAGCCAAGAGGATCTGCATAGGGCAGCTATAGTAAATCTAGAGAAGCCAATATACTAGGGAACACTGCTAGATGAGAAAGGGTGCTTATTTCATCCCTGGCTCCAGAGGGACACCTGCCAATTGGGACACAAAAAGAGGTGTTTTCAGTTGCAGGCAGGAGACCCAGCTGAGCTCTTGGCTGCTGGTCCTTTATCTGCTGGGGACTGCAGGAAAGGGCTGGAGATTTAGGCAAAGCCAGGAGCTGTGACAGGATCTCCCAGCTTGAACCTGCAGAGTGACCCTGTGCATCTCTGTTTTCTCATCCATAAAATGGAGACTTTGACCTGTGCCCTACTTCCCTCCCAGGGCTGATGTAAGGATCAAGGCGGATGAAAGCCGAGACAAAAGTTTTTGAAAAGTTGAAAGTCTTTCGTGGCTGTCAACTTGAAGAGGGACTAATTACCCAGAGGTGAATTTTCTGGAACCCTTGGCTCTCAGAACACAGACCCCGACCCCAATTGTGGCTTTGAATGGTCTCTGATTAAATTCGATGCATGATCCTGATTTGGAGCCTGCATCAAAAGACTAACAATGTTCTAAAGCATATGATTGGGGCAAATGGCGATATTCAATAAGGTCTGGATAGGTGGTGACAGTATTAAATCAGGGTCAGACTTGCTGCATTCGGTCATTGTACTGTAGCTACTTAGAAGAATGTGCATGCTTCCAAGAGATCAGAGCAAAATCATTTAGAATTTAAATGTCATGCTGACTCCAATTTAGGAGAGTATCTAAAGTTTTGTCACATGTAAACAATAAGAATCATACCAAAACATCCCAAGTCTGAAAGCCCTTCCACATCAAACTCATATTAATGTAGCACACGTGGAAATACCACACCTTGGCCTCCTGTGATGGTTCGGAGTCAAAATGCAAAGCTGGGCGGTGGCTCACGTGGCAGTGTGACTGCCTAACATGCACGACGTTCTAGGCTTGGTAGTGGATGTCTGGATTCCTAGCCCTCAGGCGGTAGAAGGATCCAAGTTCAGGGTCATCCTTGCTACACAGTAAATGTAAGGCCAACCTAGGCTACATGAGACCTTGTCTCAGGGAAAAAAAAAAAGGACAAAATTATTGTGTTCAATGCCTTTCAGGCTATGTATATAAAGTATATATGAAGCATATTTGAATTTTGCATTTAGACTTGGGTCTCCTTCAGAAGATATCCCATTATACAGATAAAAATGTAACAAAATTCCTCAAATCTGAAATGAGAATCCCCTTTGGCTTCAGCCTATAGTAATAATAAGCATGGGTGGGTGGGGTGAGTCCACATATGCAGAAAGCAAACAGGACTCAGTAAAGTTGCAATCTTTGGGCACTAATGATTTGTATGTATATGAACACACATATAAACAGACACATGACACACAGGCATGCACACACATACACATACACATGTGTGAGCACACACTCACTGTTTAGGTAACTTTCCTATTTTTTCTAAATATAAATGTTTTTAAAATATCAATTACCTCAAGTGAGAGTGGGGCTTTTAAAAGCTCAAAGGCAGAAGGTGGCAGTGGCTCCAGCCTTTAATCCCAGCAAGCAGGAGGCAGAAGCAGTTAGATCTCTGATTCTGAAGCCAGCCTGGTCTACAGAGTGAGTTTCAAGATAGCTGGGGCTACACAGAAAAACCCTGTCTTGAAAAGGCGGAAAAGCCAAAAGCCAAAAAAGCCAAACAACAAAACAAAACAAAACAAAAACAAAAACAAAAAACCCTCAAAGTCTACCCCAAGAGATGCACCTCCTCCCAACAAGGCCACAAGCCTAATCCTTCAGAAACTGTTTCACCAACTAGGGACCAAGCATTCAAACGTATAAGCCTCTGGTGGGGGCATTCTCATTCAAATCACCACACCAGATAAGGAATGGAAAGGTAGAAAAATCTTCCATTTCTTTTATGACTTATCTAAAGAGTCAAATTAGCCAACCATGTAATCAAACTTCTTTGATATTTTCAGTATTGGAGCCAGATTTGGTTTGTCGGTTCGTCTCTTGCAGCCAAAAACTATCCTCATGTCACTCGGAGCGTGTATTGATTGATTGACAACTTGACAGAATCCAAAGTCACCTGGGAGCAGGAGCCTCCAGGCATGCTCGTGAGGGATTATCTAGATTAGCTTAACTGATGTTGGAAGACTTAGACTAAATAAACGCAGCAGTATTGTCTGGGCTGGGGCCCCCATAGTGCATGAAAGGGAGGAAACAAGGTAGATAGATGCAAGCCTTCATCACTCTCTGCTGGACTTCAGAGGCAGTGTGGGGTGCTTCCTCAAAGTGGGCAGACCCTGGGACTCCCTATGCACATGATGGACCACACCCTCGAACTGAGCCAAAGGAGACCCTTCCTTCCTCCTGTAGCTTTGGTGAGAGTCTTTTATTGTCACAGTAACAGGAAAAGTAACTTCGGCAGACAGCATTGCTCTTTTGGAATAACCAATTTCTGTAGAAGCCATCAGTCTGTGCTGTGCCTCACTGTGGGGAGGACAGTAGAGCTGAGGGGACCTTGAAAGTAGAGCTGAGGTCTTGAAAGAAGCAGGCCAACTTAAAAGAGTTTTAATATGCCAACATTTTCACCAGGTACTCCTAGTTAGATTTTTTTTTTTTTTTTTTTGTAAACTTGACAGAAGCTAGAATTATCTGGAAAGAGGGAACTTCAGCTAAGACAATACTGCCATCAGATTGACCTGTTACAAATCTGGGGCAAATTTTCTTGATAAATGAGCAGGTGGCCCTGGGTTGTATAAAAAGCAGGCTCAGGGGCTGGAAAGATGGCTAAGAGCACTGACTGCTCTTCCAGAGGTCCTGAGTTCAATTCCCAGCAACCACATGGTGGCTCACAGCCATCTATAATGGGATCTGATGCCCTCTTCTGGTGTAGACAGCTACAGTGTACTCGTATGCATTAAAATAAATAATTAGAGAGAGAGAGAGAGAGAGAGAGAGAGAGAGCAGACTCATTGAGAGAAAGCCAGTAAGTAGCATTTTTCCATAGCCCCTGCTTCAGTTCCTATTTCCATGTTTCTACATCCTACATCCTAGTTTTGCTATAACTTCTTTTCATGATAGATAAACTGTAAGCTGAAATAAACCTTTCCATCCTAAAATTGGTTTGGGTCAGTATTTTATCACAGCAATGGAAACCTCACTAAGATACAGGTTCTCCACTACATGACTTCCCCAAAGTGATAGTACCATTGCTTCCTTCATTTCTGCAGCATCGGAATTCTTGAAGTCCTCCAAAAGCATTCTTCTCCCAAGCCCCTTGTTGAGGAAGTAATGTTTCCAATGGTGTTCAATCCCACAGTCTCTGGTCTGAGCCACCTGGCTGGCCTTTTCCACAGTGTTCTCTCCTTCAAACTAGCCCCCTCTTAGAGGTAAATGGGGATTCCTCTCTTCTTCCCAGGAGGTCACCCACCCCCAACTCAGTTCCTATCTCACAAGCCATGGCCCATCTTTGCTCCATACAAATACAATCCAACCCCATTAAAGCATGACGGCAACAACAACAACAACAACAACAACAAAACAACAAATGTAAGCACTTTTCTGCATTGGTGAATGTCAGCTAAAATTATATCATATAGTTTCTAAGTTACAAAGACTCTGGATTTTTCAGGAAATAGCAGAACACATCTGTAAAAGTCCCCTGTGGTATCTTGGAAGTCATTCTTATTTCTCTCTTGTGGGTGAAATTTGGCTCATGGTCCTACTGTGTTTTCAGAATCAGTGATTTCAGTCTCCTGTCTAATCATGGAAGAGAATTCATCTGCAGCCAGCTGAGGCCTGCCTCAGGGCATGGGAGAAAGATCAGCGGGGCCCAATGTGGAAAAGACTGCTGAAATGTGCCTGTGAGATGCCTCGGCAGGTGAAGTCAAATGCTACAAAGCCTGATGACATGAGTTCGATTCCTAGAACTCATGAAAGGATGGAAGAGAAAAATTGACTTCTCAAAGTTGTCCCTAACCACCCACCTTCATAGCCATACACATCACCCATCTATTCACAATAATAATAAATAGAATTTTAAGGGGAAAAAAAGAGAAGACAGAAACAGGTATTCAGCCACCTCTTCGGGGGAAAAAAAAAACATTAAAGTACTCCTCTGGTGTCTACTACCCAAATCCCATTGAAAAATAGAAGCAAAAGTGGAGCATAGTGGTTCAGACAGATTTTAAGCTTGACTTTCTTCTATTTCAGAGCCTAAAATGTACAGATTTCATTGCCAGGATCCTCTGTAATCTGAGGTTAGGCACACGACCTTTGTTCCACCAATCCATCACACTGTAATATCTGGATTCCACTCGGAACTTTGTGCAGAGGCAGACCTAAAAGTGACAGCAGCCTTCAAACACAAAGGGGCCGAAACCCTCAGGATGGGACCTCTGAGGCTGAGCTTCTTCTCTCTCTGATGCTCTAGGCCAAGGTCAGGGCTCTTTTAGGAAACCAGTTCACTTGTTGCAGGTGTATGTTCCTTGTTGTTATCCTGGCTATGCTGCCCTGGCTCCAAAGCAGCCACGGCCAGATGTTTGGCCCTCCCTATGGTTCATTAGCCATTTAATATTCTTTAATAAATCTTTCTGCTTAAACTATCTCAAGTGAATGCTTTTGTTTGAGAGCAAGAACATTAAGCTATTGGAGAAGAAACTGAAATAGTCTCTCAAATTAAAAAAAAAGGTTAAAGCTAATGTATTTGGGGAATATAAGTTTTGACCTACAATCCAGAAACCTCCCTTGTGATCATCCCCAATAAGTTACTCCCTAAAGGCAACCACAGCTTATATTCTTATCCATGCAGATAAATTTTGTAGGAGAACCTCATGTAAATTGAAGATATCAGACATCATATTCTCTTTCATATTCAACTTCCATTTTGAACATTTTTCCAGGAGATTCATCCATAGGCTTTCGTTTTTGTTACTGTGTAATATTCTGCTTTGTTTCCATATCTTTATGTCATTTGATATTTGGGATTGTGACAAGTTTGGGGAGCATTATAAATCAATCTTCTATTCTGGATATCCCCTGGGAACATATAGCTATAGGTGGAATAGCTTGCCTTATGTTTGTGTTTTGACTTTTTAGTGATTCCTTGCAAGTTTCACAGCTCTCCATTCGGAATTATTTGTTTATTGGTCAATTTTGACTTTGTATTAGTGGCTATAACTAAACAACCCTTCAAGGGAGTTGAACTAATCTGATTCCTAGCATCAGTAGACAGAGCAAAAAGCCTAAGGAAATATTTTTGTGGAAAAAACCCCAGAGAAAGTCTCCAACTACCAAAAGTGATCTTTGCTACCAGTGAAACTGAGTGAGGCCAATTTGAAGTGAGGGTCAGCAGGTTTTCTTTGCAAGGATTTGGAGCTCAGCAGGTTCAGGGAGACACCCTTGCAACCTTTGGTGCTTGGCTTCACTGGAGAGCAAATGTACCCAAACAAAGACAATGTTGTCTACAGTCCTACCAAGTCCAAACACAATGACACGCAGTGAGATTAGTCATTATTTTATGCTCCTTTTATTTGCCCAATTTCAGCTTTCTTTTTTTTTTTTTCCCTTGTTCCAGTCAACCCACTTGTTCCGCTCGACCCTGCTCGCTCCGGCCAGCCCCACTCGCTCCCCATGAGAAATCAATTAAACTCAGACACTATGGCATAGGACAGCTAGTGCCTACTTAAGGGACCCTGATATAGCTGTCTCGTACAGAAGTGGATGCTCACAGTCATCTATAAGAGGGAACACAGGGCCCACAATGGAGAAGCTAGAGATAGAACCCCAGGAACTGAAGGGGTCTGCAACCCTAGAAGAGGAACAATAATATGAATTAACCAGAACCCCCAGAACTTGTGTCTCTAGCTGCATATGTAGCAGAAGATGGCCTAGTCGGCCATCATTGGGAAGAGAGGCCCCTTGGTACTGCAATCATTATATGCCCCAATACAGGGGAACGCCAGGACCAAGAAGTGGGAATGGGTGGACAGGGGAGCAGGGAGGGGGGAGGGGGGAGGGGACTTTCGGAATAGCATTTGAAATGTAAATTAAGAAAATATCTAATAAAAAATTGAAAAAAAAATGAAAACCTCAAAAAAAAAAAAAAGAGAGAAATCAATTTCAGCTTTCAATTGTGATATGTTCAACCAGAACCTTATAGAAATGGTCTCTTACTAAAGAAGAGAAGGCCCTATTCATTCAAGAACGTCCTAACATTGCATGGGCCTGTGTGTCATTCCTTATCAGGAATGGAGCAGATCTTGTCTCCTGGCTCCCTCTGAGACCAGTCTGCACAGATCAGCTCAGGACTGTGGAGGGTAGGCTCTCAGACTGCAGAAGCAACATACCTTCTGGGACAGAGCCCTGTTTCAGGCTCCAAACATCCGGGCACCTTCGCCACCAGAGTAGAGGTGACCGCCTGGAAGGGCTCTGACCTCCAGAACAGGTGAGGGAGCCATCTTGCATCTTGGATCTCTAGGAGACAAGTCTGTTGCAGAGGCAACCCATCTTCTGGGAGAGGCCATCATCTTCAGCCAGGAGGCAGGTCTGAACGCCAGAGCTCTGTGCACCTTCCCTGCAAGAAGAGTTTGCCTGAAGAGACTACCCTGACAACTGAGACTCAGAACAGAGCTAGACCCCCAGGACTACTGACAGAGATTAACAGAATCATAGGAGGAACATGCTTCAGCCAAAGACAACTATAACAACTAACACCAGAGATTACCAGATGGTGAAAGGCAAATGTAAGAATCTTACCAAAAGAAACCAAGACCGCTCACCATCATCAGAACTCAACAATACCACCTCAGCAAGTCCTGGATACCCCAACACACCCGAAAAGCAAGATTCAGATTCAAAATCATATCTCATGATGCTGGTAGAGGACCTTAAGAAGGGCATTAATAACTCACTTAAAGAAATACAGGAGAACACTGCTAAATAGGTAGATGTCCTTAAAGAGGAAACACAAAAATCTCTTAAAGATTTATAGGAAAACACAACCAAACAAGTGATGGAATTGAACAAAACCATCCAAGACCTAAACAGGGAAGTATAAACAAGAAAACCCAAAGTGATAAAACCCTAGGAAAGAAATCAGAAACAATAGATGTGAGCATCAGCAACAGAATACAAGAGATGGAAGAGAGAATCTCAGGTACAGAAGATTCCATAGAGAACATGGGCACAACAATCAAAGAAAATGCACAATGCAAAAAGATCCTAACTCAAAACATCCAGGAAATCCAGGACACAATGAGACCAAACCTACAAAAAATAGGAGTAGATGATAATGAAGATTTTCAACTTAAAGGGCCAGCAAATATCTTCAACAAAATAATAGAAGAAAACTTCCCAAACCTAAAGAAAGAGATGCCCATGAACATACAAGAAGCCTACAGAACTCCAAATATAATGGACCAGAAAAGAAATTCCTCCCGACACATAATAATGAGAACAACAAATGCATTAAATAAAGATAGAATATTAAAAGCAGTAAGGGAAAAAGGTCAAGTAACATATACAGGCAGGCCTATTAGAATTATACCAGACTTATCACCAGAGACTATGGAAGCCAGAAGATCCTGGACAGATGTTATACAGACCCTAATAGAACACAAATGCCAGCCCAGGCTACTATGCCCAGCAAAACTCTCAATTACCATAGATGGAGAAACCAAAGTATTCCATGACAAAAAAAAATTCACACAATATCTTTCCATGAATCCAGCCCTTCAAAGGATAATAAGGGGAAAACACCAACACAAGGATGGAAACTACACCCTAGAAAAAGCAAGAAATTAATCCTTCAACAAACCTAAAAGAACACAGCCACAAGAACAGAATCCCAACTTTAACCACAAAAATAACAGGAAGCAAGAATTACTTTTCTTTAATTTCAATTAATATCAATGGACTCAATTCCCCCAAGAAAGACATAGACTAATAGACTGGCTACACAAACAGGACCCAATATTTTGCTGCTTACAGGAAACCCACTTCCGGGAAAAAGACAGGCACTACCTCAGAGTGAAAGGCTGGGAAACAATTTTCAAGCAAATGGTCCAAAGAAACAAGCTGGAGTAGCCATTTTAATATTGAATAAAATTGACTTCCAACCCAAAGTTATCAAAAAAGACAAGGAGGGGCACTTCATACTCATCAAAGGTAAAATCTACCAAGATGAAATCTCAATTCTGAATATCTATGCTCAAATGCAAGTGCATCCACATTCATTAAAGAAACTTTAGTAAAGCTCAAAGCACACATTGCACCACGCACAATGATAGTGGGAGACTTCAACACCCCACTCTCACCAATGGACAGATCCTGGAAACAGAAACTAAACAAAGACACATGGACACTAACAGAAGTTATGAAACAAATGGATTTCATAAATATCTACAGAACATTTGATACTAAAACAAAAGGATATACCTTCTTCTCAACGCCACATGGTTCTTCCTCCAAAATTGACCTTATAATTGGTCACAAAACAGGCCTCCACAGATACAGAAATACTGAAATTATCCCACGCATTCTATCTGACCACCATGGACTAAGGCTGATCTTCAATAACAACATAAATAATAGAAATCCAACATTCACATGGAAACTAAACAACACTCTACTCAATGATTCCTTGGTCAAGGATGAAATAAAGAAAGAAATTAAAGACTTTTTAGAGTTTAAAGAAAATGAAGCCACAACATACCCCACTTATGTGACACAATGAAGGCAGTCCTAAGAGGAAAACTTATAGCCCTGAGTGCCTCCAAAAAGGAACCAGAGAGAACATACACTAGCAGCCTGACAGCACACCTAGAAGCTCTAGAACTAAAGGAAGCAAATTCAACCAAGAGCAGTAGATGGCAGGAAATAATCAAATGCAGGGCTGAAATCAACCAAGTGGAAACAAAAAGAACTATTCAAAGAATCAACCAAATCAGGAGCTGGTTCTTTGAGAAAATCAACAAGATAGATAAACCCTTAGCCAGACTAACTGGAGGGCACAGGGGCAGTATTTTAATTAACAAAGTCAGAAATGAAAAAGGAGACATAACAAAAGAACCTGAGGAAAGCCAAAACATCATCAGATCCTACTACAAGGCTATACACAACAAAATTGGAAAAACTAGATGAAATAGAAAAATATCTAGACAGATACCAGGTACCAAAGTTAAATCAGGATGAGATTAACGATCTTAACTGTCCCATTTCCCCTAAGGAAATAGAAGCAGTCATCAATAGTCTCCCAACCAAAAAAAAAAAAAGCCCAGGACCAGATGGGTTTAGTGCAGAGTTCTATCAGACCTTCAAAGAAGACCTAATTTCAACTCTCCTCAAACTATTCCACAAAATAGAAACAGAAGGTACTCTACTCGATTCATTCTATGAAGCCACAATTACTCTGATACCTAAACCACACAAAGATCCAACAAAGAGAACTTCAGACCAATTTCCCTTATGAATATCGATGCAATAATACTCAATAAGATCCTAACAAACCAAATCCAAGAACACATCAAAACTATCATCCATCCTGATCAAGTAGGCTTCATCCCATGGATGCAAGGATGGTTAATATATGGAAATCCATCAACATAATTCACTATGTAAACAAACTCAAAGACAAAAACCACATGATCATCTCTTTAGATGCTGAGAAAGCATTTGACAAAATCCAACACTCATTCATGATAAAGGTCTTGGAAAGATCAGGAATTCAAGGCCCGTACCTAAACATAATAAAAGCAATATACAGCAAACCAGTAGCCAACATCAAAGTGAATGGAGAGAAACTCAAAGCAATCCCACTAAAATCAGGGACTAGACAAGGCTGCCCACTTTCTTCCTACCTATTTAATATAGTACTTGAAGTCCTCGCCAGAGCAATTTGACAACAAAAGGAGGTCAAGGGGATACAAATTGGAAAGAAAGAAGTCAAAATATCACTATTTGCAGATGATATGATAGTATATATATGCAACCCCAAAAATTCCACCAGAGAACTCCTAAACCTGATAAACAGCTTCAGTGCAGTAGCTGGATATAAAATTAACTCAAACAAATCAATGGCCTTTCTCTACACAGAGCACAAACAGGATGAGCAAGAAATTAGGGAAACAACACCCTTCACAATAGTCACAAATAATATAAAATACCTTAGTGTGACTCTAACTAAGGAAGTGAAAGATCTGTATGACAAGAACTTCAAGTCTCTGAAGAAAGAAATAGAAGAAGATCTGAGAAGATGGAAAGATCTCCCATACTCATGGATTGGCTGGATTAATATAGTAAAAAATGGCTATCGTGCCTAAAGCTATCTACAGATTCAATGCAATCTCCATCAACATTCCAACTCAATTCTTCACTGAGGTAGAAAGGGAAATTTGCAAATTCATCTGGAATAATAAAAAACCTAGGATAGCAAAAACTCTTCTCAACAATAAAAGAACCTCTGGTGGAATCACCATGCCTGACCTCAAGTTGTACTACAGAGAAATTGTGATTAAAAACTGCATGGTACCAGTACAGCAACAGACAGGTAGATCAATGGAATAGAATTGAAGACCAAGAAAAACATCCACACACCTATGGTCACTTGATCTTTGACAAGGAAGCTAAAACCATCCAGTGGGTGGGTTGGGAGGGGGACAGCATTTTCAAAAAATGTTGCTGGCACAACTGGTGGTTATCATGAAGAAGAATGCGAATTGATCCATTCTTAATCCATTCTTATCTCCTTGTACAAAGCTCAAGTCTAAGTGGATAAAAGAACTCCACATAAAACCAGAGACACTGAAATTTATAGAGGAGAAAGTGGGGAAAAGCCTCGAATATATGGGCACAGGGGAAAATTCCTAAACAGAACAGCTTGGCTTGTGCTGTAAGATCAAGACTTGACAAGTGGGACATCATGAAATTTCAAAGGCAAAAGACACTGTCGATAAGACGAAAAGGCCACCAACAAATTGGGAAAGGATTTTTTTACTCATCCTAAATCTGATAGGGGACTAATATCCAATATATACAAAGAGCTCAAGAAGCTGGACTCCAGAAATCCAAATAACCACATTAAAAATGGGGTACAGAGCTAAACAAAGAATTCTCAAGTGAGGAATACCAAAGGGCTCAGAAGCACCTGAAAAAATGTTCAACATCCTTAATCATCAGGGAAATGCAAATCAAAACAACCTTGAGTTTCTACCTCAATCCACTTAGAATGGCTAAGATCAAAAAATTCAGGTGACAGCAGATGCTAGCTAGGATGTGGAGAAAGAGTAACACTCCTCCATTGTTGGTGGGATTGCAAGCTGGTACAACCACTCTGGAAATCAGTCTGGCGGTTTCTGAGAAAATTGGACATAGTTCTACTGGAAGATCCAGCAATATCTCTCCTAGGCATATACCCAGAAGATGTTCCAACTGGTAATAAGGACACAAGCTCCACTATGCTCATAGCAGCCCTATTTATAATAGCCAGAAGCTGGAAAGAACCCAGATGTCCCTCAACAGAGGAATGGATACAGAAAATGTGGTACATTTACACAATGGAGTACTACTCAGCTATTAAAAACAATGAATTTATGAAATTCTTGGGCAAATGGATGGATCTGGAGGTATCATCCTTAGTGAGGTAACCCAATCACAAAAGAAGTCACTTGATATGCACTCACTGATAAGTGGATATTAGCCCAGAAACTTAGAATACACAAGATACAATTTTCAAAACACAAGAAAATCAAGAAGAAGGAAGACCAACGTGTGGATACTTCATTCCTCCTTAGAATAAGGAACAAAATACCCATGGAAGGGGTTACAGAGGCAAAGTTTGGTGCTAAAGGATGGACCGTCCAGAAACTATCCCACCCGGGGATCCATCCCATAATCAGCCACCAAACCCAGACCCTATTGCATATGCCAGCAAAATTTTGCTGAAAGGACCCTGGTATAGCTGTTTCTTGTGAGGCTTTGCCAGTGCCTGGCGAATACAGAAGTGGATGCCCACAGTCATCTATAGGATGGAACACAGGGTGCCCAATGGAGGAGCTAGAGAAAGTACCCAAGGAGCTGAAGGGGTCTGCAATCCTATAGGTGAAACAACAATATGAACTCACCAGTAACCCCTGAGTTTGTGTCTCTAGCTACATATGTAGCAGAAGATGGCCTAGTGGGCCATCATTGGGAAGAGAGGCCCCTTGGTCTTGCAAACTTTATATGCCCCAATACAGGGGAATGCCAGGGCCAAGAAGTGGGAGTGGGTGGGCAGGGAAACAGGGTGGGGAGAGGGGGAGGGAACTTTCTGGATAGCATTTGAAATGTAAATAAAGAAAATATCTAATAAAAAAAGGAGTGGAACAAAACTGATTAAACACTGATTAAACTCCTTTTAATTGCATTTGGTTTGCTTGCTTGTTTGTTTGTTTGTTTGTTTGTTTTAGTGTATGTATATGTGTGGGTGAGAATACCATAGCATATATGTGTAAGTTTGAGGACAATGTTCAGAAATCTGTTCTCTCCTTCCATCATATGGGTTGCAGGGATCAAGCTCAGGTCACCAAGCACCTTTTCCCTGTTAAGCCATCTTGCCATCCCTTGATTACATTTTCAAGGCAAAGTTTTCTCAACTGTAAATAAGAATAATATTGACACCTACTTCAAAATATCAATTCCATGAAGTGATAGCCCAGCTCTGGGATCTATTTAACTGCTATAGTTAATGCAGGTGTTGGTTTATTTTTGATATCAACACTTGTTAAGAACCTTGGTGATCCTGAGCAACTATTACTGTCACTGACCATCCATCTCCTATCTATCCTCTTCTACCTTACCTGGTCACATGATTATCCTCATCTCCATCTTTCCCATTCCTTGTTCAACTCAGTTGGAAGCTAAATACTTGGTCATCTATGGTTCTGATGAACATGGTCTAGCTTGCTTTCTCAACTGAGAATCTCATCTGGAACAATTTCAAGACCAGGATCCCAGTCTGCTTGCAGTAGCTGCTGTACATGCTATGGGCTGGGATAGGGTTCAAACAATTCAATACAGTAGACCCCCAAACCCTACTCAACCAGAACAACTACAGACAGACACAATACATAAATCATAAGGATATCAGAAATAGATTGGGGTTTTCTCTCTACAAAGACTAAGATAGCAAAAACTCACACCTTGTCCAAAAGTGAAGTCTTACTGGATGTTGCAATGATTTTTTTCATGAGGAGATAGAAACAAATGTCTATTTATCCTAGATAGACATGATCCCAAGATGATCAAAGAAACAATTCCACACAACTTTAGCTTAGTAAGCCAATGAGTTTATTCAGGTTACTTATGGGAACATGGGTGAGGGCTTATTTATAGGAACTTCAATGAGTCAGCCAACTGAATCACAAAAATGCCCACCTCAGCATGGGTAATGGCTCATGAAAACTCCATCCTTAGAGCATTCTGCCAAACTGGGAAGGCAGCTCCCACTGGAGAGGCTCCTCTCCCAAGGTAATTTCTTAGTGCTTATTTAAGCAAAAGAAAGATACATCTCTTGATGGTTCTTGTAACTTTCTTGTGAGGTTGGGGGCAGGGGGGCTCTCCATACCTTCCTTCCAGGGATCATGAAGAAATAGTGATGAAACATGCCTAAAATCTTAGAACTTGACAGGGTTATTTTGAGTTTAAAATCAAGGCCCATCTCTTTCAAAAACAGGACAACAAAAAGAAACAAAATGAAACTGTATTCACTTCCCACATAGTGTATTGCAAAAGTATACTCAGATGGGCTTATCTCACTCTGATCATTTTTCTTCTTTCTCATCCTAATGTGTAAGTGATATAAGATGGTATATCCATCTTTTCTCCTGATTTAACAAGATGCTGGATGCTGGGTAACCAATAATGAAGAGAGGTTTATCAAACTCACAATATGAAAGTCAACAAGCATGAGACCAGTTCCTTCTGGACTCTGGGAGGGGGGCAGATGACAACATAAGAGGGTTATGGAAAACAGATTTTTAATAAAGAGATAGGAATCCAGGAAAAAGTAGTTACTTGTCTTGCTTTGTATAGCAACCTTCTCCAGAGGGCTGACTAGGTTCCCCTGAGAACTAAACTCTTTCCTTTTGAGAACAATGACTCTGCCCCTGTAACCTTACTTACTTTCTACTAAGTCCCACTCCTTAAAAGCTCCATCACCCCCCATATGGCTTCCCTGGGGAGCAAGCTTCCAGCATGTGTAACTTGGGGCATGTGCTCCAACCAAATATGAACTTCCCTGGACCTATTCCCCAACTCATCATTGCCAATGATGATCAATGTTTTGAAGTCTCACTGACTTCTGTTCCTATACAATCCTAAAGCAAAGCCCAGACATCAACTCAGTTCCTCTATAAGGATTTCAATATAATTCTAGAAAGAACACTCTACTTAATGTAGCCACAATACTTTTTTCACACCACCATGTTAACCATCAACCTACCAAACATATCATGTTCAAAACTCAAGTCCCATTAAACGATCATAAAAATGCTTATAACACAGGCATATTTGGATCCACAGCCAAGTAAACTTGGGATTGTGTCTTCATATGGACTGCTGTTATTCTTTCTTGTTCTTCTGGCCATCTATCTCTCTTGGGGTGATGGCATCCTAGTTTAAAATTCCTACCCCAAATGTGCACATGTTCACTTTGCTGAGACCACATAAACAGTGTGACTATGGGATAGAAGGAGGGGGCTGGGCTTGGCTGTCCTAATTGTCCTATCAGCCAGTTAGTTATGTGCTAGGGTTCAAACTGTCAATATATCATAAATGTCTCAGGCATAGCCACAGCAGGTGGGGGTGGGCTGGGACCAGTTTGGTTTGATTTGGTTTATTTTTGTTTTGTTTTTTTTTCCAAGACAGGTTTTCTAGTCCTGGCTGTCCTGGACCTCACTCTGTAGATCAGGCTGGCCTCAAGCTCACAGAGATCTGTCTGCTTCTGCCTCCCCAGTGCTAGAATTAAAGGCATGTGCCACCATTGGCCAACTCGGGACTAGTTATTTTTTATAGCAACCTCCAGGGGAAAGTGTGTGCTTGGGATCTCTCAGCTTTGTTAACTCATAATGCATTGTGCTACCACAGAGAAAGCGAAGAACAGAAGATTCTGGAATGTACTTTCTGCCTCCAACTAACTTTGCCGATGCAAATCAACCTTCCCCTTTTCCACGACTCTGACTTTGCCCAGAGTCCCCAGGTCAGCAGGTCTCTCAAAGGGTCTCTCAAAGGCCCTTTGTGCCTAGGTTTGTATACTGGTCAGCCAAAGCTACTTCAGAGGCTTCCCAAGCTCAGAAACATCCCTTAGATAGGAAAGGTGCTTAGGAAGAAATTAGGGTGTCTCCGATGCTTCAGCACCCCAGGTGCCATAGTGAAAGCCAAGTTTCTGAAGCCATCAACACATTCTCTCTAGTTACTATGAAGTCTCTTAATTGCTGCTCTTTTTTTTTTTTTGAAACTCCCATGCTCCTGCACAGGTGTGTCTAAATTTCTTCCTATCGCTTCTCATTCTTTTATCTCTGATGTTTGAAATCTGCATTTTTAAAAAAAAAATCTCTTAGTTGGGCCAGCAAGATGGCTCAGCAGGTAAAAGTGTGTGTCGCCAAACTTCATGGCCTAAGTTCATCCCGCGGGACCAACGTGGTGGGAGGAGAGACCTGACTCAAAGGTGTCCTCTGACCACCACATGTGTGCCGTAGGACTTGAAGGCATACTCAGAAATTTAAATCTCTAAAGAAACTGCAACTCGGCTTCATACTGACTCACCCTGAAATTCTTCACCACGGCAAAGTCAAGAATCAGGTTGCACCTGAGTGGAGGCCCCTATAGACTCAAAGGCACAGACTCTCTGGGCTACAAGCAGAATCATGGAGCAGGGTCACCATCCCTTGCTACCACTGACAATGGGAGTGTGTTTCAAGGAACTAGGTCCCCTTTGGGCTCTGAAACCTTTTGGAAATACATACACCAGATAAATTTTTTGCTACTCAAAGTGTGGTCCGAAGACAGACTGCACTGGCATGCGGGCTGCAAGCAGGAATCTCAGGCCACACCCTCAACACAGAAGCATACTAAACCAGAATGTGCCTGTTAACAAGACCCCTGGGGATTTCCGGGCATGTCAGTGTCTGAGAAGCATGGGAACCAGGCCAAATTTCCGAGCAAAGGAGTTGCTTGGCTCCATGTCCCTGCAAGGAAAACTCACTTCTGCACTTCTTCACGCTGCGACTGCAGGGCCAGGCACAACTGGCCACCTCCTAATCATGACTAATGGGTCTCAGAATGGAAAATGAGGCTCTTCTCTGCCTGTGCCCCAGGGCATAGAGCCCAGCCCCCACCCCCCACCCCCGCCTCCCGACACCCACCAGCCCCCTCGGAGATCTCTGTTCATGGAGAACTTGCTTTTAAATGAGAGTCAATGGACCAGGTCGCGAATCTGTCAGACGCAGGAATTTCTGGTGCTCGTGACTGTTGTAATTAAAATCATCCGAGTTGACTAAATTGGCCGAAAAGGAAGCAGGCCCACATGACTGCTGTTCAAAGGGGAGCAAAAGAGCTCCTAATTTGTTAATTAAAATTATGAATGCGCTCCACGCACAATGGCTGTGCGTTAAATTCTATTCAGATTCCATTAGAAAACAAATAAGCTCTGGGTCCTGATTAGAGGACCCCAGTTACCCCAAATCTGTATGGATTTCGTGGGGGCTTTTTTCAGAGAACAAATTTAGAGCTTGCAAAGACCTTGCCGAGAAGTCAAATTCCTGGGGAGATTTCTCTGTAAATCAATCTGGTAATTAGAAAAACAGGCCAATAGATTAGATCCGCTCTCTATTTCTATTTCTTCGTCATACTGATGAGCTTGCTTCAAAAAACACATGTTGCCAGAGCCCTGGGTGACATTGTTCCTCCCTACATGAAATTCAGTGGTGAGGAAACTGGTGCCTTCCACTCAGGAGGGAGGGAAAGGATAGGCAAAAAAAGAAGGGAAGATAGAAGAGAGGCAAAAAAGAAAAGGGAAAAGAGGGAGGGGAGGAGGGGCCAAGCTGATTGTAGTGAAGGGGAGACAGAAGCCACTTCGATTTCTGCTTGGTCAGTCCATCATCAGCCACTAGTTTTTCATGTAATTGTCTCAGTTAGGTTTTCTATTGCTGTGATAAAACACTGACCAAAAGCAACTTGAGAAGGAACGGGTTTATTTTAGCTTATATTTCTACACCACAGTCCATCATCAAAGGAAGTCAGGCCAGGACTGATGCAGAGGCCATGGAGGGGTGCTGCTTACTGGCTTGCTCCCCATGGCTTTTTCAGCCTGCTTTCTTATAGAAGCCAAGCCCAGGGATGGCCCAGGCCAGAGTAAGCTGGATCTTTCACATCAACCATCGGGCCACAGCACCCCATACAGGCTTGCCCACAGGCCAATCTATTAGGGGATATTCTCTCAACTGAGGTTCCCTCTTCCGAATGACTCTAGTTTGTGTCAAGCTGTCATAAGATTAACCAGAAGAGTTATTGAAATGAGGTCTTATGAAGCAGCCCAGGCTAGCCTCAAACTCTCTATATAGCCAAGGATGACCTTAAACTTCGGATCCTCTTGCCTCTCTCTACCTCCTGAGTGCTGGGATTACAGGCATGTACAACTATGTCTCATTTACGTGGTGCTAGGGATTGAACCCAGGACTTCATGCATGCTAGGCAGTCACTCTACCATCTGAGCTACATCTCAAGTCCCTTCCATCAATTAGAATTCCCGCTATTGTGCCACTAAGCAATTGAGCCTCAGTTTCCCTCTGGGTGAATAAAGGTCAGGCTGTAGCTCTCTAGCAGCCTTGCCAGCCCTGAGGTTCTGCAGCTGCTCAGGACCCCTAGTACCTCACTCAAGTTCTCTACACAGCCCATGAGGGGCCACCCACTCAATGGCCGTTTTAGGTTCATGATAGCCTGAGGCTAGCTTGGAGAGCCTCTCTCAAGAGAAACCAAATTCATTTCAGCCTCCATCCAGCTTCACCTTCCCAGAGTCCCTCTGGGGTTTCTAGCAAACCAGAGTCCCTGTTCCCTGCTCTCCTTCCATAGTGTCTGCTCATCTCTCAAGCTGGGAACAGGATAGGAGCAGTGAGCCTTGCCAGAACAATTGGCCATGGCAGCCCACCAAAGGCTTCTACCATGGTGCTACTTACCACACTTGGCAAGGAAAGAAACTGCCCTAGCCCTTTGGTCTCACTCCCCTCAGATGGACCTGTCCTGGGGGATGCTGTCCAACCGAGCCAGGGCACAGTCAGGGCAACAGTACCAAGCCGGGGCAGAGCCAGGGCAGCAGTAGCAGCTTCAGAGCAGCAGGCAGCATCTGCAGGGAGTATTCTTCTAAAGCAGCTGCCCAGGCCATGTCAGGATGGATTTATTTTACAGACTCTGGGCCTGTGTCCTTTCAAGGTGTGCAAGCTGTGGCTTTGTCCGTGTTTGAATGAATAATTATGTTAACACCATTTTAAATGGGTCATCAGAAAAGGAGCTGTCTCTGTCTGCTCTTTTCCACCAGCCTTGATGCTGAGGAACACCAGGGTCAAAGGCACACACTTGGAGGCAAGCCACTGGGTTCAAACTACAGCTCTACCGGTTTCCATTGAGATGATGCCACCCCCACCAAGTACTTACCAGAGCCTAGGCTGCCACTGCTTGCTGCGGGAGCTCGCACTTGCTGGCTCTTCCTTTGTAAGCTGCCAAGTTCTTACTGGAAGAACCTGCTGGAAACCCTCGGGCTCTCTCAAGCTGTGGGAGCAACCTCTACTTTACACTGGTGAGAAAGGGGTGGGGGTGGGGGGCAGAGTTCAGTCTGAAGAGTATTCCAGCCAACTGGGGCTCCTTTGAAATGGGGGTAGGAAAGCCTGATGTGTATTCCTTCTTCTTTCCCATCATGTCCCAGTAAGAGTAAGTTCCAGTTGCCTACAAGAATGACCTGCTTCCTCTTCCTTCTCCATTCCTTCCGGCCCCCACTTCCTGCTGGCATTTTCGGAGGCCAACATCTTTCATTTTACCATGTACACTCAGGTCCTGACTCAGAATATGGGTTTCTGCAAAAACCCAACCTAAGTTTCTTTCCAATTGATGTAACTACCCATGCGGTTATCTTGTCCTTTGCCTATAGGAATCGAAATGAGGGCTGAATGGGAGAGAGCCCCCAGCATGTGGCTCGGCACTCAATACACACTGCTCTGGGGCTGCTGAGATGGCTCAATGGGTAGAAGTGCTTGCTCCTGAAGCCTGAAAAAACCAGCGTTTGATGCCTGGATCCCATTTTTTAAACAAATGTGGAGGTGCACAACTGTAACCCCAGAAGTTCTACAGCAAGGCAGGAGGTGGAGGCTGGAGAGTCTGCTACAAGTTCAGAGCCAGCTAGCCTGTAGTGGGAAGCAAGAACAACTCTACCTCAGTGGAGTGGAAGGTGAAAGCCAACCCTTGACAGCTGTCAGCTGACATGCACATCTCCCCTCCCCCAGCCAATTAACCCATTGATAACTTTGTAAAAATCTCATTAGTACACATAAAAAGTAGAAGACATGGATTGGAAGGATGGTTTGGTGGTTAAGAGCACTCACTGGTTGCTCTTCCAGAGGACCCGGGTTCAAGTCCCAGCGCTCACACCTGTCTGTAACTTCTATCCCATGGAATCCAATGCCCACAAACAGACAGACAGACATGCAAGAAAAACATCAATGCACATAAAAATAAAACAGAATTATCATGGAAAAATTTTAAAGTAGAAGACATTGTTCTATTTTCGAAATCCTCCTGGTAGAGTCCTTCCAAATGCTTCATGGCTCTTCTTCGCTATTCATTTGTTTAAAATTCACTCATAAAATGGGAAAAAGATTTTAGGTGACTTCAAAAATCTCAAGTCCAGTCTCTCCTAGTGGCTTGGCCTTTGGGGAAGAGCATGTCTAGAAGCCATGCTTTTCCTCTGAAGGGGGGTGTGATGGTCCCTGCTCATCGACACAAGCGTACCACCCCCACGCTTGTGTCGATGAGCAGGGACCATCACACCCCCCTTCCTCCCTGGTCAACCACACACTGGAAACGCAGAGAAACAAAATCCTCAAGGGCAGCGCTAAGCTATATGGAGTCTCATTGGCCTTCCCGAACTTTCCCTGCAAACTTAGCAAATGACACAGCCCAAGCAAGCTTTACTGTGTGTACAATGAATTCCCCTCCTTCACTCAGAGCCCCTGTCCTAACCCTTACTTAGCCTTTGTGGATGAGGCAGGCCATCAAGCTGGTGGAACTAGTAGGTCTCTCATTCTTATTCACCCTCTCAGCAACACCTAGTTAGCTCTCGTCACCCAACAAACCACCCAACATTAAGAAATTGTTTCCCTCAAGGTCCTATGGGATGGGATGACTTGACAGCTGGGGTCACACCCACAGAGGAAATCAGTAGAGGTCTAATTATGGCTAGAATAGCCATGGTGGCTTCACTCCGAGTCACACTAGGTGTCAGTGTTGCTGACTCTGAACACAGGGGTTGTGGTTCTCTTTCATGTGAGTCCTCTACGTGGTTAGCCTGGGCTCATGGGGCAGCATAGCAACTACATAGCAAATGGAGCACCACTAGAGAAAAATCTCCAGTATGCTCCATTTTTCCACCACGTTCCCATGACAGGCAGCGTGCACCAGCCTGCAGAATCAGCACCCTAAGAGATGGCATAAGGAGTTTCTGAGAGTTGTAATTCACTGAAAGCACCAAGGTAACAGGCTAGCCCAGAGGCCCCGCTTCCCAAGACCTCCTCAGTCAGTCAGTCACACAGCGTCAACCTCGTAGGAAATGAAATTCAAAAAACTAAGGCCATTCCATCACCACCTCCCCACATATCCTTTCCTAGGGAGGCTGACCGTCCAGCATCACACACCAGATGAAGAAGCTTCTGAGGGACCCGCCATCAACTCCAATGACCTCAAGAGGGCAAGGTGATTGGTTCATACCACTTACAAGCTTAGGGATAGTTGATTTCAGAAGTAGTTTACTCAGAGAGGAGGGGACAGATGTGACCTTGTTAAGGTCCATCCTTTCTCTTGTCTCTCTTTCACTTACTGGCTCTCCTTTCCCGTGTTGATGCCATTGTCGGGAAGGCTTCTCTGAAGATAACCCCAGTGATAGCTCTATACTCCATCTCTGAGACAAAAATAGAGCTTCAGCATGGGAGGCAGAGGCAGGCAGATCTCTGTGTGGTCTGGGCCAGTCTGGTCTACAAAGTGAGTTCCAGGACAGTTTGGCCCACACAGAAAAACCCTGTCTTGAAAAAGGTAAGTAAGTAAGTAAGTAAGTAAGTAAATAAATAAATAAATAAATAAATAAAATTTTAAAATGCATCCTTGTTCAAAAAGCTCCTCCAATCACCATCCTAGAATTAGTGCCCACTGGACAGGCTTCTGCCAAGTGCCAGTCCTGCAAACAAGTCACTGGGCTTGGGCTCTACTGATGGTTCAAACCCTGTGATTTCCCCAGCACTAAGTATATGGACATCTATCCAGATCATCTCATGGCCTGAAATGGATGGAAACACATTTCTCCAGTGATAATTGAGATGTTATTACTAGATAAAGAGAAGAACAAAACATAAGGTTCTACTAGGGTCTTAAAATGAATAGCAGTTTGACAAGGCTCCTCTTCCTGGTCTCTTTGCTCCTTCTTTGTGCTCCCACCTGCAGCATGCTTCTGACGCTCTCTGTGCTCTTCTTACAGAGGATCATTTAAGAAGCAAAGTTCAATTAGGAAATTTTCCATTTGCCAATAACCCATACTCTAAGTTCAATGGCAAAGAAAGTAAACAAGCATTTAGAATAAATAGTGCCCAATTGTTTTGCTGTAGTCATAATTACCTTTATTGTTGGGTGATTTCAAATGTGTTTTCCAGTGATTTTTGAGACCTCTGATTAACAAGAATTAATTCTCCTCAGGGTTGGAGAGATGGGTCAGTCTGTAAGACGCTTTGCTTTGAGAGCATGAACGTCTCCATTCAATCCCCCAAAGCCATGTTTTAAAAGAAGGTCTAAGTGTGGCTTCACACCGTTGTAATGTTAGAGCTGGGGAGGAGACTGGTGGAGCCCTGGGCTTTGCTGACCGGGCAGCTTACCCACATCAGGGAGCTCCAAGCTAATAACAAAAAAACAAGGGGCACAGTTTCTGAGAAGTGAGACCCAAGATCATCAGAGACCCTTCCTCCATTCACATGTGTACACACTCAGCACACATCTGTATGTGCATTTGCACACCCACGCACAGAGAATTAATTCTCCTCAACATATCCTTCTAATGACAGAGAACAGAATTTAACTATATGAAAGGATGATTGCTAAAAGTTAGTGGCATTTCCTGATGGCTTCCATGAACTTTGTGGCTATAGTTCCATAAACTGTTATCTCAAGTCAAGCAGAATTGGAGTGCATTGGACTTCAGTGACCAATCCCTGAGTGTCAAGGACACTGTGACCTCTTCTAACTGGTGATCAACAACATCCTTGGAACAGGATAGAAAATAAAGAAAAAGCAAAGAAGGTGTGAGTTTATTACAGAGTCACAAATGAACGTGGATGCTGCTAGCAGAGACATTCCAATCAAAGAGTCCACCTAGAAAAATCTAGAAATAGAGTAGTCCTTCTGAGTGGATGCCCATTGGGCTGAAATGGCCATGAAATAAGAGTCATTAGACATTAGCCTTTCCAGAAAGATTTTAGAGTCTCTATCTCAGACTCCCCTGAAAACAGTGAAGGCCTAGCACCACATCCATAGCCTGTATCGGCCTGTCCATCAGCATAAGGGACTTGGGGGGCACATCCTAGCCCCATTTCAAGTGCCACCACAGGCACCTATCCTGAGAGAAAGGAAACAAGATACATAGCAGAACCAGTACTGGAGACTGCATTCCTAAATGCCATGAATGCTGTGCCATCTCCTGCCACGTTTGAACTTTGGGGAAACCAAATAGTAGTGCTATGCCGTGGGCTTTCACCCTTCTTCATTTAGAGAAGGGCAAGGGACTTGCTCAGGCTCCCTTTGTAAGTATGAGTCACCACTGAGAAATGCCATCCCACCAAGCAATATGAAATAGGCCTTCTGTGTGTAAGGATGAAAATGGAGAGCTGCCAGACCCACGTGGGCCTCCTTAAAGCCAGCATGAAAGGGGGGTTTGTGAGTTAAAGGTCTGGGCTCAGTTGCAGATAATCAAAGTCTGTTGCCTGACAGGGTAATGGCAGTCCTTTGGGGTTACGAGCACAAAGGATGGGTGGCTGGATCCCTAGGAGCTACAGGGGGCAGGAGGAACAGCTAGGAGAGAACTCCAGGCCACAGAGTGGTGGAGGGGCCTCCTTAGTTTGCTGTAGAAGTGGTTTTGTGAGCCAGTAAATGGTCTGTGGATGTGGATAGCAGGCACTGGGCAATTCCCTGGAGGAGCAGCTACATTCCTATGGGCTATTCTGAGGATCTACACACAGTACCCTCATACCACCACAGCTGTATCCCA
>LR753353.1:810629-940920 GCA_902729485.2 Mus minutoides | reverse complement strand
AGATGATGTTTGAATTGCAAATAACCCCAGGGGAGGCAACTCCTTTATCTGAATTCACACCGAGGTATAAAGGACAATGAAAAAAAAAAAAAAAAGAATAGTCTAAAGAAAAAAGAAATGGGCACTGGTATGTATTAAAGAGTTTATAATTTTGTGAAGGCTTGGCTATGATTAATACTTATAGGCATATCTTAACTCATGGTTCTCAACGCTTGCTAAACCCTACAGCTCTCTGGAGAGTGTAAAATAATAGTGGGTCCTGGGCTGTAGCCAAGACAGGTTCAGTCAGGGGCTCTGGGACTTTATACATGAGAACTGGTAGAGTTTTAAATTCTATTCTAGAGGACAAACCAGGTTAATGTATTAGTCAGTTCTTGCTGCGATACTCCTGAGTAATAAACAAACCTTCAACTCTCAGTAGCCTCCAACAGGAAATATTTGGCTTTCTCACACACAGATTGGCAGGTCGGCTGCAATTTAGCTGATTTCAGCCAAGCCCAGTTGGACTCAGCTCTAGACTGTAAATGTGGTTCAGATCCACGAAACACATCTTGTCCAGACAACTGTACAAGGCATGTGCTGCATGGGGTGATAGGTGGAGCATAGAGGTCCAGTCAGATCATGCAAAGCACATAGAAACACTCCACTCACATCACATATGCATTCCATTGGCTTCAGAGAGCCTTGCGGTCAAGTCAGCATGGACAAAGTAATAAATATATCTGTCACTGTGCAGGGAAAAAAAACCCAGTTACATGGTGTCCTCGTTCATTTTCTGTTGCTGTGACAACACACTGACCAAAACCAAGTTGGAGCATGAAAGAATTTATTTGACTTAGCACTGTCCATCACTGAAGGAAGTCAGGGCAGGGGCAGAAATAGGAACTTGGAGGTAGGAACTGAAGCAGAGGAAAACTGCTCACTGGCTTGCTCTCCATGACCTTCTGAGGCTGCTTTCTTATAGAATCCAGGACCACCTGCACATGGATGGTCCCACAGTGAACTGGGCCCTCCCACATCAATTAAGAAAATTTCCACCTAGACATACCTATAGGTCAATCTGATGGATGTAGGCATTTTCCCAATTGATGTTCTTTCTTCCCAGTTGACCGTAGCCTATGTCAAGTTGAAAAACAAACAAACAAACAAACAAACAAAAGAACAAACATTAAAACCTTACCAGCACCCATGGCAAAAAGCTATGGATGTTTCTATCATTCTCTCAGATAGGAAGCCAGAAACAATAATCTCATCTATCAAAGTTGGGAACTGTTATCTTGTAGCCTAAGGGTTGATTATTCTTTCAAATGATGTTAATAAAGGATGGTGTCATTTATGGGGTTCAGGTTCCCTACTTAGCTACACAGGCATTAATGGCTTTCATGTCTAGTTATCCTAAGTATTAAATGGGGGTGGTAATTCCTCACCAGCCTATCTTAAGGAACTGGGGAGAGGAACTGCATGTGTGGTATGCATGGTGCCTTCTGCCTAGACTCAGAACAATCATTGCAGAATATAACAAAGTTGAATGAAGTCCAAGGACAGCTGGGTATAATTGTATACATCTGTAATCTTAGTACTCAAGAGGTAGAGGCAAGTAGGATCATGAGTTCAAGGCTGGTCTGGGCTTTGTAAAGAGAATCTGTTTCAAAATATAAAATAAAACAAAAGTCCAAGGTCTGAGGATGTAGCCAAACCCAGCAACTCTACATACAAGTCTCTAGGTTTGGAGAGAGAGAGAGAGAGAGAGAGAGAGAGAGAGAGAGAGAGAGAGAGACCAGAGATACAATGAATACTGTGGGTACTTTTATGTGTATCATTGGAAATTACTGAAGGGAAACAGAGATGCTTCACAGATCCATCTGGGGAAACCTAGAAACCCATTATGGGTCCTCTCTTTTCCATCCAGAGACCATGACCTGAAACGAATAATTCTTTTTTAAAAAGATTTATTTTTAAACTCTCTCTCTCTCTCTCTCTCTCTGTGTGTGTGTGTGTGTGTGTGTGTGTGTGTGTGTGTGTGTGTTGATGTGTGTTTGTTTCCATGCATTGAAACCCCTGGAGCTAGTGTTACGGGCAGTTGTAAGCCATCCAATGCTTAGAATTAAACTTGGGCCCTCCTGAAAAGCAATAGGCACTCCGAATCACAGAGTCACCTCTTTGGCTCCAAGCAGCAGATTCTTAACAACCATAACATCTGCATCACCTCTGAGGTCCCCTTGCCATCTCCTAGATGCTCAGCTGAGCTCCTTCTTGGCACTGCAAAGAGGAGTTGCTTTCACCTGGTGACATCCACAACCACTGGCAGCAAACTTCTAATGCAGAGCCCCACTGGAGTCCAAGGCTCTGTCTGGAGCAATCTGTCCATCCAGTCTCATGCACTCACCTCACAGTAGTGAATCCTATACTCCCCCTCTTGCTAATTTCCAACCAGTCTTCCTGGGACTCCACCCCCAGCTTTGGACAAAGCAAGAGGCATAGCCACCAGCCCTCAGCCACAGACCACAGGTCTGTGTAGTAGACAACTGTGTCACATTCGATTTTATATTCAGTCAAGAAAAGGTCTTCTCCGATAGACTGACTGCAGCTGCAACTCAAGGTGGGGTCCCCAGAATGCCCCCTCCCTGCTCTTTGTGCTGTGAGTGCATGTGCACATGTGTATTTGTGTGGCTGGAGTGAATAAATGTTTAAATCAGTGTGTCAGTTATAATTAGAGCAGCTCTCCCTTCTTCATTGCAGAACGGTTCCTTCATGCTTAACGCCTGGAATGTCATTTTCCACTGTGAAATCCTTATTCTTCAAGGCCTAGTGCCAAAGTCAGCTTCTGATGCACTTCCCCCACTCACTTGTATCCCCCGCCCCCATCAAAGAAGCTGCCTTTCTCTCAGCTGACCAGGCCACTTAGAGGCAGCTTTGTGAATGGTACTCACTACCCTTAGCATCTGCCCCCCATTTCCTCTATGTCCTTGGAGGCAAGGACGGTGCCCTGTTTTTCCCCTTCTGTATTGGTCACAGGGTGTGATTAATCCCAGATGAATGAATGAAAAATGAGGCTGGAAGAAAAGCAGTGAATTGTAGCCAGCAAAGGCATCCTAACAGCATGGGGTAGGGGACTTGCTTGCCTGAATTTTCCTGAAGCCCTAAGACTCACAGCATGCAGAAAGGAAACAAATGCCCCCCCCCTCCCTTCCCATCATTCCCACACGAAGGCTTTGCACTGCTAGTGGTACAGGCTGTCTGGCTTTACTAGGACTCCAGAACAACCATTCCCCAACACACCCCACCATGAAGAAGGAGCACCTCCAAACCTTCAACCCTGTGCCCTCACCCTTCCTAATGTGGTTGCCTCCAAGGCCAGTGACAGTGTGTTTGGGATGTGGCTACCTTGGATTGATTGATTGATGTGTTATTGGAAATGATCAAGTTAGGACACATTGCTATTTCTCTGGGGCTGGTGACATGGAGAAAGCCACCAATTTTCACTTGAAATAGATCCAAGCCCTAAGATGCACCTTACTGAGAATGCCTCCCTCTTCTGACTGCCGTCCACTTGCAGCCTCTTCACAATCTTGTGAGTGTCTCAAGAAATGGCACAAAGTCAGAGGGAGCAAGGGAGGGCCAGATTGGTCCAAATTCTTTCTTCCAAGCGTGCCTCCTGACCTTGAAAGGGCTTTGAGACAGTAGGACAGTGTTTGGAAACCTTAGTTTTTGAAATGCCCTCCCTAGTTCTCCCTCACCCAGAAAAATGGAAGAACCACACATTCCTATCCTAAACTCCAGCATGCCACTGTGAAAGGAACACCCCCTCCTCTTAGCATGACATGCAGCAAGCTGGAGAAATGTTCCTCCCTACCCTTCTTTACCATACAAAGCTCTGCTCCACACACTCCCTCAAGAGGGGTGGGGCACCGGGCTCTGGGCCTGTATTCCCCAGGGGAGAAATAATTGGCCTGTCTATAGAGCATCAGGATTCAAATAAAGCTTTAAAAACCCACGCAGCCCTGCAAATTCTATAACTGTGGATTCACAGATGATGGTCCAACACAGACACACATACACACACACAGCATGTAGCTCTGAAGAAGGTTCTCCTCTCTCTCTCTCTCTCTCTCTCTCTCTCTCTCTCTCTCTCTCTCTCTCTCTCTCTCTCTCTCTGTTCCACAGATCCACCTGACTCAAATAAGCCCAATCTCATTTGAACTGGAGGCAATCAGAGTGGAAAAGACCCTGTTCCCGTTGGTGCAGATCCAAACTGTCACCATTTGGCATCCCGACACTCTCCGATGTCCCCATCAGCTGTTCAGGGTCAGCCAGGGGGAGGGGGACTCTCCCAGCCAACACATTGGAGATTTCATTAATGAGCAAAGCCTCCCGGATGAGCGACCTCACGTGGGCACCCCACCCCAGCTCTCTCACCTCCCCCCTCCCCACTGCTACACAAACAGGCTCCCAGCGACTAGATTGGATTCAGATCTTGTAGATGAAGAAATTCAGATACGACAGCCGCGCCTTGCCAGACCCCAAGCGAGGGCCGAGCCCCGCACGGCAGCTGGGCTGCCTTGGTAATAACCACTCGTAATATCTGACAGAACCCACGCTGGTCATATCCGATCCTGCCACATGAAAAGAAGCATTACACCGGCCTCTCGGGGGCCGGGGCTAGGGGAGAGCTGCGGCACAAATCAGAAACGTTTGCCACGAAGCCGCTATTCAAGGGCTGGAAAATCAACAGGGGCTGCTTTCCTAACATCCTGGGAGATGCTATTATCCTCCCAGCAGCGCAGCTCACAGAACGAACGCAGCGAGGCCGGCTTAACCTGAATTCGCTGAGAGGTTGGCATTTCAGAGCTCAGAGGCCTTGGATGGGTGGGAACAAAAGCCCACACTGGTTGTGGGAGAGAGCCACAGGACTCCACAGCAGTGACATTCAAAATATTTAACAACTGGGACAGCCTGGACTGCGGCCATTCAATAGGAGCTGCGCCTTGGGATTTTCCAGTTGTGTCAGGCAGACCAGTTGGAGGACATAGGTACCCAGGGGCAAAGATGGAGGAGCATTTCAACATTGCAGATACTGGTAGGAATAGTGATCCAAATCCCAGTCCCAAAGCCCTTCCTGAACTAGGCTCCATACCCCTGCTAGCTCACAATACCTCATTCTTTGGTGTGTAGGATAGCCACAAGTTGGCTACCTGTCCCGAGCCAAAAGCTTCTGACAGAGGCCCATGTCTCGGTGGAGACCGGCTTAGGTGGTCTTCTAAGACCCATGGCTCACAAAACTGAGGCCCCTGGTGTTGAGTGCCCCTCCACTCTCTTGCTGCCCACCCATCTTTACCTTTATTGCTAAGCATCATCCCAGCCAAAAAGAAAAGGCTATGTCACACACACACCCCACCTCTCCAGCCTCATGCTAATAGTCCTGTCTTCCATCTAGCTTAGCCTCATGAAGGCACAAGGAGCCATCACCATCAGGAGACATAAGATCCCAAGGTCTTGCTCTTTTGGTACAAAGCTACTTAGCCCATCTCAACAAGGTTTGGTGACCTCCACCCATTGGTCACTTTTGTTTTAAACCATCACATTTGGAGATTTTTTTGTTTGTTTGTTTGTTTGTTGTTTTTCGAGACAGGGTTTCTCTGTATAGCCCTGGCCATCCTGGAACTCACTTTGTAGACCAGGCTGGCCTTGAACTCAAAAATCTGCCTGCCTCTGCCTCCTGAGTGCTGGAGTGCGCCACCAAGTATGTGCAAGGACATAAGTCACGTTACCTGGGATTGTGTGGACTGAAATAGAAATACAGTGGAGTCCACTCTTGTGTCATATTTTCCTACTGAACAATCAGACTAGAAAGCCTCCTCTCTGCCTCAGTTTACTCATCAAGGACATGGGATAGATGTGCAACCTGCCTATATCTCAGGGTTTGGGGGGAAGACCAAAGGGCATAGATGACAGTGTCCACCCTAATCTATAAAAGCAACACTCCAAATGAGCCTCTAAGTAGCCCCATCCCCTTTCATGGTTAAAATACCCTCACTGTCAAGTCTGCCTCTACAACAACCTTCTGCGTTCTCGAGGCAGGGGCAGGGGTAGAGGGCACGGGGGTGGGGGGGGAGGCATACACTTGACCAGCATTGCCAGAGTGCAATGTTCTGAAGCCCAAACGATCATCCCTAGTACTTGTTTGGGCAAGGACCTACCACTGCAAGACAACCTCGTCACCTCGGCATTTCTATAAAAAGATTGCTCAGGCTTTGGAGCCTGGCTGACAGACAAGGCTGGGAGTGTGTGTGTGTGTGTGTACATGCACATGTGCAGAAATGCTCTCCTAATAGCTGACCTCAGCTTAGAATCCATATTTACCCTAAAGTCTCCGATTCTGCTGGCAGAAGAGGAATGGATTCAAGTTAGAGAGAAAGAGAAGAGGGAGAGAGAGAGAGAGAGAGAGAGAGAGAGAGAGAGAGAGAGAGAGAGAGAGAGCAAGCGCTATGCTCTGAAGAATAGGGCTGGGCAGAGATGTCTGCGGAGCAGATCTGTAGCTTTGAGCAGCCAACACAATGGACCTCTGGGTGGGCTCAGAGAGCCCCCCTCCCTAGCCCCCGACCTCCTGCCCGTGACACAGATAAGGACCTAGAGGACTGCCCCAAGCTGCTTCGTGTGCCCCGGGCCAGCCGGCAGCGAGGCCAGCCTGGTGTGAGTGGCAGCAAAGATAAACGGCGGTCGCACGGGCATTGAATGCCCCAACACAAAAGGCCGCCTCTCCCCGAGTCCCTCTGAGGCCCAGATGGTCAGGGAAGCCCTTTCCCGCCTCACAAAGAGGATCGCTGCGTGTCTTTTTCTTTTAAAATGGAATAAAAAAAAAAAAAGCCATTGCTCACAAAGGACCTGGATGAAAAATAAACCCTTAAAAAAAAAAAAAAAAAAAAGCCTCTCCTCGCTCAGCAGCCCGGCATTTCTTCCGACTGTCAGACTTAGCAGATTGCTTTCTGGAAAGGATCCAATTGGCAAGACCTGCCGCTGTGCAAATGAAATTTTAAAACCCCGCTTCTTGTTGCACTCAAAGAGCTTTTCTCTCTCTGCTTGTTCTACACGGCCTCATAGAATTATTCTCTTGTCTCTTGTTGTATCGGAAACTAATATTCCCCCGCTTTCCCACCCCACATGAGGGGTCCTCACCCCAGCTGGGGATTTGGGTAATCAGGGGCGGCTGGAGCACCACTCCAGACCCCACCTTCATTCCCCACCTGGGCTCCATCTCACAGAATCACCTACTAATTAGAAGAAAGCCTCGCTCCTGAAGAGAATAAACACTCCTGAGATGCCTGCCTCCCCTCCTGGTTCCCCTGTTCCCCCTGCTTCAATAATGAGATAAGTGTTTGGGGGATGCGGGAGACAGGATAACGGGGACGTTCTTCACACACAAGGTTTGACACCCGTCAAGCCTGTGACACCAGCTCTGTTTGGCTGCCATACCCCTGGTGAAAAGTCAGCAGGAAAAAAATAGCCACAGGACTTGTCTGCGTTTGACAAGCTGCCTCAGCGTGTGATGAACTTATAGAGGCAAGGCGAACCAGATGCATCAGAATTGTCTTGGGTCTGGAAGCCTGGGTTCGAATTCTAAGGCTGCCCCAATAACAGTGTGCCAGGTATGTGTCAATGTGCCCCTTTCCTTGGTGCCGGCGCCATCCTCAAGCTCATTCCTGGGACTGTAAGCTAGGCAATCAAAAAGGAAAACATTTGGGCCATGGACCAGTTCCATGTTTTGTGCACATTTTAAGTATGTCTACAAGGTTTTGAGTGTTAGAATCTTTGTCTCAACTGTAGCAATGTGGGGGTGATGGAACCTTTAAGAGGTGGAACCAAGTGGGAAGTGCTAAAGTCATCGGAAGCACTGCTTTCCAAAGAGGTTAAGGTGGTGTTCATGGGATCCTTGCACTCTCTCAAGGGTCTAACAACCCCTGAATGGGGCCCCCTTTTTTTTCTGGGTATGGTGGTGCATGCCTTTAATCTTAGCACTTGTGTGTGTGTGTGGGGGGGGAAGCAGGTGGATCTTTTGAGTTTCAAGCCAGTAAGTTTCAGGACAGCTGGGGGGGGGCTATGTAGAGAGACTCTATCTCCAAAAGAAAAAAAAATGTGGTCTTTTACTCCCTTACCTACTCCCACCAGGATACCATGAGATCTTCACCATAGCCAATTTGTTGTTAGTACTGTGCCCTTTCATTCCCAGAACTTTGAACGGAGTAGAACGCCTCTGTTTGTAAAGCTGGCCAGCCTAAGGTATTTCATTATAGCAACAGAACACAGGTGACTACAGATAGATTTCCTTACCAGCCTGCATGTTTCACTCCTTCCTGTAGTCATACTTTTTGCAATGAGTCTTCGTAGCCCTTCTCCTTAAGGGGCAGAGTTCATTTCCCTAACCTTTAGTTTGGATTTAAATATTTGACCTTCTTTGGCACATGAAGTGAGGTAGGTAGGACAATGAGCTGATCCCAATCTTAGTCCCCAGAAGACATGGCTACTTACACTCATCCTCTTCAGTTTCTGTCATCTCCTGGCAGAAGGTTCCTCTGAGTGGCTGCTTCCTCTATATCTGAGCCCCAAATAGACATATACAGAGCAAAGCCAAGCCATAAAATTCTTTTAGGGTAATGATACCCCCTTCTCCTGTGGTTGGTTGCCTATATTCAACAGTCTGGGTGGTGGGGCAACAACCCTAAAAATGTCTGATAGACCACAGTCATGCCCCTATTTCCCTATTTAGGCCAAGGGCATTCATACTTCATTATGATCTCATTGACTACAGATTTACTGAGCATCTGATGTATAAAGGAAGCTTAACCCAAAAGAAATGTGGAGCTCTAGGCAAAAACAATGCTACCCTCTAGTAAGGGAAGTAAAGATCCAGAGAGGAGATGTCTTCCTTTAAAAAGAGCACTTCCATACTGCTATATCAGGGAGCTGGAGAAGGATTGGAAAAGAAAGCTGTCTAAATAGTCAGTTGTTCCCTTGGTAGTTAAACCCTGATTGCCTCAGTGGCTCTGTAGTTGTTGCCCCACCACCCAGACTGTTGAATATAGGCAACCAACAACAGGAGAAGGGGGTATCATTACCCTAAAAGAATTTTATGGCTTGGCTTTGCTCTGTATATGTCTATTTGGTGCTCAGATATAGGGGAAGCAGCCACTCATAAGTTCACCAAGTTAATAAGGAAGAGGAGAGAGAAGGGAAGAGGAAGAGGAGAAAAGGGTAAGGAAGAAAAGGAGAAAGGAAAGGGTGAGAAGGAGGAAGGTGGAAGAAAAGGAAGGAAAGGCAGGCAGGGAAGAGGAGTGAGGAACAAAGAAGAGGGAAGAAGGAAGAGGAGATGGTGGACTACCATATTAAAAGAATTCATCAAATATAAGCGGTGGCACTCTAACTTCAGAGACAGTACCATAGGGAAGAAAAGCAGGTATCACAGGACCAGGGAAAACCACTGTAGGCTGTGCTCAAAGCTCGGAGCACTTACTGTTTGTTGAGAATTCAAAACCTATTAACCCAACCTTGCTGGTCAAAGCACAATTTTAAAAGCTCAGGAAAGTCCTAGTGCTTCACATCTAAAATCCTAACACTTGAGAGCTAGAGGCAGCCTTAGCTCTGTGTGTTTCATGCTAGCCAGGGCTATATAATGAGACCCTGTCAGAGAGAGAGAGAGAGAGAGAGAGAGAGAGAGAGAGAGAGAGAGAGAGAGAGAGAGGAAGAAGAAGAAGAAGGAAGAAGAAGAAGAAGAAGAAGAAGAAGAAGAAGAAGAAGAAGAAGAAGAAGAAGAAGAAGAAGAAGAAGAAGAGGAGAAAGGATGCTAATAATATTTGTTTTGTTGATTCACAAGATTTAGTCCAAGTCTCCAGCTGATATGACATGTCCCAAATGGGCCACCAATCGTTCTCCCAAAGTTCTCTCTTCACAAGAAAGGACCACGGCAGTCATGCAGATCAGTGGGACCAGCTGCTGGAACCACCTGTAAACCAGGTCATCAGAACTCTCCATTGCTGCAGTCCAAATGCTTCATCTGTTGGACAGGCCACAGATGGCTCTGCAGCCCAAGGGCCCCTGGGAAAGTAAGACCAAGCTAATTAAGTCTTGTACCCAGAGCAGCAACTCCTACCCCTATGAGAAGCTCTGATGGGCCACAGAGTTGAGGTGACAGCAAAATGGCAGGCTAAAGTCTAAATAGGCATCAGGCTTCCAAATCACTCCGCTGGAGCAGGACACAGCCTGTAGTAAGGGCAGGAGCCAGATTACTTTAACTTTGGAAAGATAAATGAAACCTGGGGAGGGGCCCAGCCGCGGTCCATGCTCCAGAAAGACTTTATGGTAGATGCCATCCAGAGCTCTGAGACCTGAACAGAAAGGGCCAGTGGCATCTAGAGGCCAGAATGGGGCAGCAGGGCATCCTCACCAGGCGCTCTAACTCCCAGATGCAAGCTTGAGAGGACTTTGTCCTGGTAAACCTTTTGGCTGGTATGAAAGGGCTGTGACTATTTTACTAAGCTGGTTACTCTACTGTCTGCAGAATGAGTCAGGACTGGGTGGTGGAAGTAGAGTTCACCATCTATCAGAGGCTAGAGTGGATCTATTCTTCCTGATTACAAACTCAGGTTTCTGCAACCCTGCAAGCCTTTGTCAAAAATTGAGTGCCATGCTCTTTAAATCATTCCCTTGGCATTTCCATGGGATAAGCCCTTCCCCATCCACCATTATGATCCCCAAATGAGATTCTCTAATAGAACCCACCTTAGATAGAATGTCTATTGCTGTGATAAACACCATGACCAAAAACAACTTGGGGAAAAAGGTTTTATTTCACCTACAACTTTCACACTCCATCACTGAGGGAAGTTGGGACAGGGACCTGAAGGCAGAAACCAATGCAGAGGCCAGAGAGGAGTACTGCTTACTGGTTTGCTCCGTGCTGGATTGCTCAGTGTGCTTTCTTATATATCTCAGAACCACCGGCCCTTCCTACCTCAATCATTAACTAAGAAAATGCCCTATGGATTTGCCAACAATCTGATGGAGGAATTTTTTTCAATTGAGATTTCTCTTCCCAGATAACTGTAGCTTGTGTCAAGTTTAAAAATAACAGCAAGTACACAACAACAACAAAACAAACAAACAAACAAAAAACAGGACAGAACCCAACTTACCACCTCAACCCATGGTGACCAGCATTCCCACTCCACTTTGGTCTTAGATCCAAAGATCTAAGATCTGCCTGGGGCCTGAATTTCTAATATCACCTTTGTCATTCCTATAAGACAATGACAAGCATCACAAAGCATGTATAGCTTTCTACTATAACCCTGATCTAATTAAAGACTGAAGACTGAAAAGTATTAGGGCAACAACTCTGGGGCTGAAGAGACAGGTCAGTATTTAATAGGAACACTTACTGCACCACCATGAGTTATGATACCCGGACCCATGTAATAAGCCCAATGTGGTCTCATGCACCCCTGGAAACCCAGCAAGATGGGAAGCAGAGGCTAGAAGATCATTGGGCATACTAGCTGTGAGCCCAATTGAAAAACAGGAGCTTCAGAGAGACCCTGCCTCAAAGGAATAAAGAGTGACAGAGAGGAAGATGTTAATGCCCTTCTCTGACCTTAATGTATATACACTTATACATATACATGTACATATTCATATATGTACATAAACATACTACATTCACACAAACAAAGGAAAAAGAAAGGGAGGGAGGGAGGGAGGGAGGGAGGGAGGAAAAACCAGTCTGTTTCATTCTTCTATGTGCATCAGGGTGCCTTGCTGAAGCTGAGCAATGCCAACCAGTACACCTGTCATCTCCTGACACAGCACAGTATGCTGTGTACCTCCCTGGGGTATGACAGAACAATCTGTTCTATTTTGTAGATGGGGGAGGATCCTTTAGCTCATGTCAATCAAGGTATTTCCCCAAAGGCATTTATTTGATGGTCCTTGCCAAGTGACACACAGTAGACAATGACGTGAATGTACCCAGGGAAGAGGAGCACAATTGAAGGCCAAGACAACATCTGCATCTTCTTGAGTGGATCAGCATCCCAGTACTGGCTTCCCACACAAGCAGGCCTTGGGTGGAGCATGCTGGTGCTGACATTGTTAGAACATGATGGCTGTGTACAGCTGTGAAAGCTGATATCCATAGGCAGCTTCATGGATATTCCTAGCCAGGCCGGACTTGTGGCAGAGATGGGCAAGACATTTGGCCACTAAAAGGTCCAGATGGAGGCTAGATATTTTTTCCTGATTGTATTAGTTGGCACTTTACTGAGAAAAGAAGCCAATAGGAGATAGATGATAGACAGAGAAATAGAAAGGTAAATAACAAAATAGATCATACATACATACATACATACATATATACTTAGGCAGGAAGGCAATAATAAGGGATAATAAATAAGTACATAGATGTTTGGTAGATTATAAAAATATTTCTGATAATGTACTAGCCTATGGGATTATAAAGTTGACCATGTGAAATCTAGAGACGCATGAAAATCAGTGGTATAGTCAAAGACCTAAAAATTGGAAAGGAGGTGGTTGGTCTAGACTTCAAAGAATATGTAGGTTCCCCCAAGAACCAGGAACACTGAGGTCAGGAGAATATTCATGAACCAACTCAACAGTTAGGCAGAGGGCATTTAAATCCACCTGCAATCCGTCTTTTGGATTCTTTAACCCCTCAGTGAATGAGAAGGTGCCCCCTCACTGCTGTACCCACTCTATCAATTCAAATGCTAGTCTCTTCTCTCCCATCGACATCCTTATAAATATGCCCAGAAATCACAAGTCTCACCTCTCTGAGCAGACCAGAGTCTGGTCAAGTTGATGCATAAATGAACCATCATGCTTGTGAAGCTAGCTACTTTGGTAGTGAGAAGGAAGAGGCGAGGAGCTTTGTTGGCAGTCTCTGGCTATCCTGAGCATCAGTCACATCTGGATAGTAGAGACAGAACAGTTTTTACTTCTTTACATCTCTCAAAGTGAGGACAGGCATTCCTGAGCTAATCCAAGTCTGAAAAGGCCAAGGGACCCACCATCTTAATTGGAAGAAATAAAGCAAGGTAACATTCAGGTAAATACCAACACCTGTCAAAGATCAGTCATGGTTAGACCAGAGCAGGGCTAAAGGCCCCAAGGACACATACTGAAACTTTCTGAAAAGTATCTAGAGGATACTCTTTATGTTATAGGCCACTTGAATCCTTTATATCATTTACTTATTCATATTGAGTACCAATCATGCCCTAAGCACCATCTTTTTTCTGAGAGAGGCAGGGGCAGGGTAAGAGTCAGGGGCCAGCTAGCTGCAGAGAACAGAATCCACTATTAAAGCCAACGGTATTAATTACAGAATCTTCAGTAGTACTGTACAGCTGATTCCTTCACACTGCAGTGGGACTGGGCTGCTGATGAAGGCTCTGCACTGGTTAAAGGCTCCCCTATGGTCAAGCAGCTACTGTCCTAGACCATTAGCCACACTGTCTCTGCTAAGTCCACCCAACAAAACACTTAATTACTGTACTGTGATTCCAGTCACAACCATGTGATTCAGCCCCTAAGGACCACTGGGTCACCAATTCAGTCCACATGTTGCCTAAGTCAGTTCTCTGTCTCAGTCACAAATTGTAAGACAAACTCAGTCCCCAGCTTACATTAAAAAGAAAAAAAAAAAAAGGAAAGTAGATGTACAGTTATCTAACTGACCACAGAAGTGCATAGAGGCTGCAGCATGGGAGATGATGAGGGGGTGCTTGGGGTGTGAATGAAGAAATACTTGCCTGGGAAAATGGATGAAGCCTTCCATAGATCCTATGGCATATCCATAGGCTAAGGAGGCAGGACATGTGGCTGAAACCGCTGATGAAAAATCCACTGGAACTCAGGGAAGCAATTAGAATTCAGGTAATTTATCAAACTACAGAGGCTGCCACAGCTGGCTGCAGGCGAGCTTTCCTGATGATAACTGCCCATGAAAGCACCCAGTAGGGGCACAACCAAAGACAGAAAAGACCGAGTACACTACTATTTACCTCAAAACTGCCAAGCGCTCAGCACTGGCTGAAATATTTTTCATCAATTTTATTGCATCCCTTACAATACTATGTTCTTAGTGTCCCTATTTCAGATGTGCTAACTTAGGCATGGAGCAATTAAGTAGAAGACACCTTACCCCAGATAGGCCAGTAGTGATCAAAGTTTCCAATAGAGTCTATATTGGGTTTAGCATGTCAGTCCCCCCGCCCCCCATGTTTTACTACCCTGCAACAAAGGCCTTTGAATGTCATGGAGAGAAGCTTATGGAAGTGTTGTTGAGTAAATAGAAATAGGCAAGACTGGAAACGCGCTAAAGGATTTTGGAACAAGACTACATACATGCCGCCTCTCTTTCCCCGTGTTCTCCTTGCCAGAGCATAGGCTCTCAAAGATTACAGTATCTGTAGCTCTATTCCTCAGGACTTATTCAGCCATGTAGCAAGCTAGACATGGCAAGAAGAACCCACTAGCACCACCCCAGCCCCTGTCTCTTTGCCCCAGGAGTGAGGTAACTGCAAGACATGAATTCTGTATCCATCTTTCAGTCTTCACTGGTGGGTTATGAGTCATGTGAAATGGTTGCTTGTTGGACAGTGTCCCAATGTTCTGCCCACCCCATCTCCAGTCCTCACCCACTACCAGGACTCTGATGGATCACTGACCACACAAGTTGCTTTCACTCAAATACTTCCCGGGGGAAAAAATGATGTAAATTTAAGTGATTCCCATGTCAAGACTTCTGGTGATGGTATTCCAGCCAGGGGCGGGGGACGGGGAAAACCCGAATGAGGCAGAGGCTTAAGTAGCTGGGTAGTTTTCCATACTTGTCATAGCATCCCTCAGTCTGGGGCTTCTGTCCTGCCCTTAGGCCCTCTGGGCTATTGGAATTCTGTAGTTCTTCCCACAGAAAGCTTCTGCCAGACAGCAGGGCCAAGCACTCCCAGATGACCATGCTGTCTTTCTGAAGGTAACACAGCTTCAAACATCTGCATAAGGAGAGCCTTTACTCCTTCCAGGCAAGCTTTCAGGGAACATGTGCTGCTTGACCACTTCAAGCTTCCTGGTCTTCCTATCATTGTATGCACAGCTAGGGCCCATGAAACCTCATTTTGCCCATAGAAAGGAAGCCTAATAATATAGGTAAGTGTGCTACCTAAAGGATGAGGGACTGTCTCTCTGCTATCTCCTGGAAGAGTTTCCCACCTTGCATAATGAACCACACAGTGTATGCTACATACAGAGCCTTTGTTTCTCCTCATACCCTATGTTGAAATCCTAGCCCATAGTGTATTGGTGGGTGGAACCTTTGGGAGGTGATCAAGCCATAAAAGCTCTGCCCTCATGAATGAACTATGTGTCCTTATGAAAAAGACCACTTAGAGCTGGGGAGTGGTTAAGAGCACTGACAGCTCTTCCAGCAGTCCTGAGTTCAAGTCCCAGCAACCATATGGTGGCTCACAACCATCTGTAATGGAATCCAATGCCCTCTTCTTGTGTGTCTAAAGACAGCTACAGTGTACTCATATACATAAAATAAATAGAAAGAAAGAAAGTAAAGAAGAAGAAAAAGAGCATTCAACCTCCCATAGTATTGGCAGGAATGTAAATCAGTACAACTGTTATAAAGAATGCAGAGGCTCCTCACAAAATTCACAGTAGCTACTGCATGGTAAGCTGTGCCCCACAGTTTGTAAATATCCAAAGGTGATGACACCAAAGACACACCAACATGCCCATGGCTATTGTTAGTGTGGCACTAGTCACAATAGGTAAGGAATGGAATCAACCCAAGTTTGTACATCTATGGATGACCTAATAAGGAAAATTCCACACACATATGCATGTGGACATACACACACACAGAAAGAGAGAGAAATATTATTCATCCGTGAAGAATAAAACCCTGTCATTTGAAGTGGGAGACATTCTATTAAGTGAAAAAAACCTAGACACAGCAAGATAAATATTACATGTGCTCTCTCATGTGAAAGCTAAAAATAAATCTGAATGTAGGATAGTGATTACTAGAGGTTGGGAAAGGGGAAATGGATAAAAAGAGGCTAGACTTAATCAGTACATAGTGTAAGCATGTACTGAAATATCACACTGAATATCATTATTTTATGCAATTAATACACATCAATCAAACTATTTTAGAAATTTAAAAGACTAGAGAATTCCCATCCCTTCCACTACAGAAGGACAGAGGATACAATAAGAATTCACCATTTGCAAACCAGGAAATGAGGCCTACCTGTCCAGATAGCACATCTCTCTGCACCTTCATTTGAACTCCCCAGGCTCCAGAGCTCAGAGGAAGTTTCTGTTGCTTATCTATTTCCCAATGTGGGGTATCTGTGAATAAACAAAGAAGAGGGGTACCGAGCATTGAGAGTGTTGCTGTTAAGAACGGGTACTCTAACAATGGGGAACTGGATGGCGGCAATATCTTCAGAACTGGAAGGATATTTGAGGTTCATACTAGAAAAAGCCTACATTCATGAAAAAATGAAATGGGGAACTAAGGTTTTGATGTCACTCTGGTGAAGGCACAGGAAGAAAAGAGAACACGATCCATAGAGAGTGCCCAAGCAGTTATAAGCACAGTGCTAGAAATATGGGTGGGAAATGCCATTCTCCCTAGGGCAAGCAGGGACAAAACAGGGGCCATGGTATTGGATGATGGAGCAAAGGCAGTCCTTATTACAAAGTAGCCAGAAGGTTGGGGGTGGGTCATTGGACAGATGCAGCTCATGTTCTTGTGATGTGTGAAGTAGAACTGGACATCAATGGACTTTGCTACTTCCCTGAGTGATTTCTAGACAAAATGTGGAAGCAGTAGCTTGCTTCCTCATGATGGCTTGACTTAAAGATGGTTGGACAAAAAGTTTTGGGTCGTTAAGGTTTGGAAATTTTCCTGTTCCAAAACGGAAACAAAATTCTGTAGTTAGCAGTGACCAGCAAGACGGTGACCAAGAAACCAGTGAGATCAGTGTGAATGTGAGCTCAGGCTTACTTGGCCTTCCAACAGAAGCTGCATGTTATTCTTTGACACAAGACAGCAAGGCCTCTAAAGGCTATCTAATGGCTACTTAAAAGGAAAATCAAGGGCTTTTGACAGGCTAGATTATTTCCACCCAGAGTTCTTAGACAGGGAATATCACCTTAGAACCACAGCCCTTCCTGGAAAAAGGACAAGGGTAATAGTCAGTGCTCAGTAGGCCAAGATCAATCATCATAGTGCCCTTATAAGGAAAAACCCTATAGAGTTACATCACCCCCATCTAGCAGGTGCATGCACGGAAAGACTAGAAAGCAGTGCAAAGATTACAAATAAAACAAATTTGTTTCTTATACTTCTAGTGGATAGGTCATCCAAATTCAAGGACTCTTACCAGACACTGAATCTTCTACCACCTTGACCTTGGACTTTGTAGCCTCCAAAACCATAAGAAAGAAATTTGTATTATTAGTAATCTTTCCAGTTTCTGGTACTTGGTTATAGCAGTCCAAACAGATCATGATCATGTGGCAGATGGTACTTTTCAGTAGTAACCACAAAAATGTATGCATCTCATCCCCCATCCTCATCTGGCACTGTGACTGATGCTCTTTTCAAAGAAGCAGCCTCCTCTGGAATCTACATAGGGATAATAATTATTATGGCTGGTTCATTATAGAGCAGGTGCCGAGATGGGCTTTCAAAGGCCAGGTCATAAAAAAGGATCCAGTTTCCACTTGGCTTCTCTCTTTCTCAGAAGCTCATTCTGAGAACCCAAGTCCCATGCTGTGAGTAAACCCAAATGGCCCATGCAGAGTCCAACAGAAAAGGGAGAGCCAAGGCCTCCAGCTACCAGCCAGGATCGGCTGCCTGAGACCTGAGTATATCTGTTCTCAGGTATCCCCAGATACCAAACTTCAAGCCTTCAACCCAAAACCCAGATATTGGGGGCAGAAGCAAGCCATCCTGACATGCCATATGCAGTGTTTGACCTATAAAAACTGGAGTGTAAGAAAATTTTAACCTACTAGCATGGTTGAGGATGGCAGGGTTGTATAGGATTAGGTTGGTTGGAGACCGATCGGTCCCAAAAAGGACAACCCAGCAAGATTAACAACTCTGTACCAGAGTTGTGACTCCCCTCTCATCCTCTGTAACACTGTCATCTGACTTATAGGTTCCAAAAGGAGCTTCCAGTACTGCACAGTCAATTGCTATATAATTACAGTAGTTTTTCAAATTCTCAAATGGTGTTGGGATGCATTGGGTTCAGTAGAGTTGGGTATAGTTGTGTTGTCTTACATAGCATTAGGTGAAGTCAGATTTAGTTGGTTCATATAAGGCTGATTTAGGGTGAATTGAATAAAGTTGATATTGCTCTGTCCCTCAGAGGACAACTCTGGAAAGTTATCTTCTGTTTTATAGTCATGACCATACATATCTTTCTTAGCACCATCACCTGACCCATAGGCATGACTGATGCCTTCTCAGGAATGTTTTTCCAAAAAACCTGTTAGGAAACCAAAGCCTAGACTGAGGTGATGGTGTTCATTTATAGCCACTAATTACAATCCCACCTTGCTTCATCTTTCGTTCTGATGACAAATTCAAGACATGACTGATGACCATCCAGAGCCCAAGGCCAAGGAGGCAGCCTTCTTTTCTCCCACTGACCACTAATACCCAAGAGCTAACTTGCCACATTCAAAGACCTTAGTGTCTATAGACAGACAGACAGATGGATACTCGTACACACACGTGCAAGCACACATGCACGCGCACACACACACACACACACACTAAAATAGAGTGGTATGGCTAGGAATCAAGTATCTGCAGTTATCCATTCTGATACTCACATGTGTAAGTTGGGCCTCTATAGAACTCATGAAGATATTTTGCATATCCTTGTGACTATTTCCAACTTCATAGCCACTGGCACTGGGAAAAAAGAACAACAACAACAACAACAACAACAACAACAACAAAGCAGCAAATCTCTTAACAATAGCTAGCTTAGGGTTCAGTCCAGCCCAGCCTTGTAGACAGATGGCGCATTAATGGTGACATAGACTATGACACTGCTGTTTAAAATCTTGACATTCCCCCCCACCATCACATATATGGCTTCTATGCTGCTAAAGTCCACCTGCCCATGAACTTGCTCCAGCAACTGATGCCAGAAGCACCACTTACAATTGTGCACTTGTGAGCAAAATCATGAACTCCTTTTAGAAATTGCCTTTGGCTTTGGAGCTGAGATGCCACTAAGTAGCTGTGTGACTTTGAGCTAATTGTATGAACTTTCAAAGCCTCATGCTCCCTCCGAATAAAATATGTCTGGCACATTTTTCTAAGGGTTCACGAATGGATTAAATGAGATGATAAGGCATGCTTGTCAAGTGACATGGCCCTGTTCATTTAGGGTTTGCTCCTTCAGTCTAGAAACCTGTGTGATCCGCCTCTCACTGAGAACCTAAGTAGGCTCTAAGAAATGGACTGCTTGGTTGGGATCAGTCCTAACTGTATTGGAAGGACTTCAAACAAAGGAATCATTGATTGGGATATAAAAATGTCTTAAAACAGATTTGCTTTGTTTTGTTCTTTGTTTGTTTTGATGTTTTGTTTTGTTAGAATAGGAATTGCATGTGGTGGGCTAGAGAGCACTGACTGCTCTTCCAGAGGTCCTGAGTTCAATTCCCAGCAACCTCATGGAGGCTCACAACCATCTGTAATGGGATCCGATGCCCTCTTCTGGTGTGCATGAAGGCAGCTATAGTGTACTCATAAATAAAATAAATAATTTAAAAAAAAATAGTTAAAAAAGGAATTGCATGTGACATTGGGAAGACAAATCAACCTTCATTTTCACTTTCAAGATGGCAGCATGGAAGGAGCATTAACTTAAGAGGAGAGCTACCCAGACTGCACTTTTTGCCATGAGAGTGTGTGGTTTTTTTCAGTATCTCCCTGTTGCCCAAGGGACATAATCTAAAGTCTTCATCATGGCTGAAGAGCCTTGCAGGAAGGCTATGAGCCCAATGTCCACACCCTTCTCTCTGCCCTTCTTCATCTCACTGCAAGCCTCATGACCAATTTGCAGGCCTTAAATATGCCTCAGGGGTCTTTGCACTGCTGCTCCATTGATGTGGAATGCTTCCCCATCTAATCTCCCAGATGTTGGATTTCACTTCTTCCAACCTCTGCCCAAATGGCCTCCCCCATCACCTTTCCAGTTAATGGGTTATTTTCTCTCTGAGTGTTCACTCTTTTACCCTGACATCTGGAGCAGTACCTGACACATAGAGGTGCACAGTGAGTGTTACCCATGAGCAAGTGGGATCAACTCATTGAACAACTCGTTTTGGTTCTGTGAGTATATATCCCAGAGCTCCTTCATCATCTGAGCTTAGATCACTTGTCTATCCCATTTACATTCCACAACCACATACACACACACACACACACACACACACACACTCACACACACTCACACTCAGACACTAACACATGCTTAGATACTCAAACACAGAATACACAAGCACACAGATGAATAGACACACTTACAGAACATACTAAAGCAGGCATGAAGACAGAGACACATACCTATAGATAGATATCACTACAAGTACAAGTATACACATTAGCATATTGGTTGACATATGCCCAGGCCTACCATGCACGTTCTCTCTCTCTCTCCCTCTCTCTCCTTCCCTCCCTCCCTCTCCCCCTCCCTCCCTCTCCCCCTCCCTCCTTTCCTTCTTCCCTCCATCTACCTATCTATCTATCCATTTATCTATCTGCCTATCTATCTGCCTATCTATCTGCCTATCTATCTATCTATCTATCTATCTGTCTATCTATCTATCTATCTATCTATCTATCTATCTATCTATCTATCTGACATATGCACTTCCTTTTGGACAGCCACATGGGCACATGTCACTCATGCTCCCCTCCCGATGTTCTTTCCTGGATAGATAGTTATCACCTGGGTGACAGCTCTGTTGATATCCTTAGAGATTCAGGACAATGTAATAAGGAACACAGATTCTGGGCACATAAGACTTGAGTTCACAGTTCAACTTTTCCGTTTGCAACTTGTACAAGCTGAAACAACTTATGTAACATTTCTGTGCCCTGGCTTCTTTCCCAGTTAACTGGGATGATGTTAAGAGCACCTAATTTATAGTCATTTTGAGGACTGGGCGAGTTCGAAGAGTTGTCTGGTTTACAAGGAAGATGACTTTACTTTTGTTCTTACATTCTTCCCATACATAAGATTATGTGAGGCAGCTCTCTCAGCTCTTCCTTAGCATTCAACACAGACATCTGTATGCACAGGTATGGCTAAAGTATATATGTTCGCCATTCCCCTCACACAACCAGGGGTGGTGGCTGTAGAAAGACTCTCTACCTAATCAGAACCCCAAGTCCAAGGTATTCAAAAAGTATTTTTTTGAATATACTAATGTCCTTGGGTTGAGCCATTTAGTGGTACTAGAATATTACTTTCTCTTCTGTAAGGTGAGATCATTGAACCGGAAGTTTTCTAAGGTCCTTCCAGGTCAAAAATTCTATGATTCAATTCCATGTTTAAAAAAAAAAAAAAAAAAGCTTCTTCCCTTATTATACCAGAACCATAATTGGTTTCTTTGTGAAAGCTCTTTCAACTCTCCCAGCTCTTTTCCAAAAGAACTTCAGAAAATGATGAACGTCAAGGGTCCTTAGAAATGAGTTCAGTCCTGATCTCTCACTGTGGAGAGGACCTGAGCCCCAGACAATGGAGAAAGCCTTGCTCAAGGTCACTCCGCAAGCTAATGGAAGAACCAGAACCACAATCCAAGGGTCATGACTCACTAGATTATTTTTTTTCCTGCACAAAAGTATGATTTGGAGAGACTTCTTTAGCAAAGGTATAATAGTGAAAAATGGATGGAAATTTGCAAGAGGATGAATCATCTCTGTAAAGCATCACTCAGGGCTTCTGCTCTTACAAATATGGAAAAATAACACCAGCTAACTGGTTCCAGGAATTCTTGCCAATGGCTGGGCATTGCATCAAACACTTGACATACTTTTTTTCACTTAAACCCTTGGATGATGCCATGGGAAAAAAACAACAACCCATTTTTCAGGTAAGGAAACTGAAGAGCTTAACCAAGAAAAGTAAATTTCCCAAGCATACCTAGACAGTTCAGTGGTAAGATGGGATGCTGAACCTAGGAGGATAGGATCTCAACTCTTAAGTATAACAGGCATATGTGCCCTGCTCCTGGGCCACTTATTCACATGTCCTCTGAAACGAAGTCAACATTCCTAGGCTGACTGGAGCATTTAGTAGAAACAAGTTCATAAGGAAAAGTGTAGGCTTAGCATTTCCATGTACTAATTCTTTTTCTTTTCCCTGTTCTTCTTTCCAGTGACTATTGCTCTTCAGACAAAATGCATGTGCTATAGACAAAATGTCAGAGAAGTTGATTATAGTAAATACTAATTGTCTAAGTCAGCTACTTCCCAGTAACAAAATCCATCTCACTATTCAGCAGTATATAGCCATTAGCGTTGTCCCCATGCTCCAGGTCTGAGAGTCAGCTGCATTTCTGGAACTCAGCTGGTCTAATATGAAATGGACCCAAACCTTCTCACACATCTAACATTTCCAACAGCAACTGGCACCCTAGGATAGGCTAGCCAATGGAAATGTTTGCAGTGTAAGCTGAGAACTAATTGGTAGGTTGTCAAATCTGTCTACTTTCCAGGCCACATCAAGTTGCACAGTCAATCCCTGCAGTGGTGAAAAGGGAAATAGTCCCATCTCAGTAGAGAATTGGAAATGGGTATAGAGGGAGGGGGAGACTAACTGGAAACAGTTGTACAACCTGCTACAGGGATTATTCAAAAAGTAACAAGAGGAGCTGGAGTTGTAGGTCAGTTGGTATAGCACTTGCCTAACACATAGAAAATCTGGGAGTTAATCACCAGCCATGCATAAACCAAGTGCGGTAGTGCAGACCTGTAACCTCAGTACTGATGAGGTAGAGACAGAAGGATCAAAAACTCCAGGTCACTCTCATTTGCAGAGTTCAAGGCTAGCCTGGGATGTATAAACACTGATGAAAACAAAAATAAAACCAATTATTGAGCTAGGACCAACCCATTATTTGGGAGGAAGAGAAGTGGTACTTTCTTTATTTCAAATCCACAGGATTTTCCAGATCATCGTTTTTAAAGTAGGCCCAAAATTCTCAGGGATGACTGAGGAATGCAGGAAAACTTCTAGGCTAGCCAGGAGGCAAGGAAGTGAGCAATCTTCTGCAAGCCACCATCACCGCCATGACATCTGAGATATATACAGCTTGCAGCCTGAGAGAGCAATGGCCCAAATCATTTCATGGTGGCAGGGGCATCCACAGAAAATAGAGGGCATTTAGAGACAGTTCAAATGCCTTCATGTAGGAAGGCCAGATGGCCACGCCACTTTAATGGTATACACAAATATACAGGCACAAGCACAGGAGCATGCATGTGCATGTGTGCACACATAGAGAGAGAGAGACAGACAGACAGAAATAAAGACAGAGACAGACACACAGAGAGACAAAGAGACAGGAAGCTTCTTTGGTTCCTTTTTGCCTCATTTCCTTTTGCAGCTAGCAGGGACCCGATTTCATCTATACAGGTCTGTAAAATGAAATCAGGGGCTAGGAGCTCTTGTGTCCTCAGGATGTGTTGTCCTTCTTCTCACTGCCTCCCATCTGCATAGAGAAAGATCTTTTCCTCTTTCTTCTCCCTCTTTAGACCATCCCCCAAGGGAGTTACAGGCAGGCCCAAAGGATACATGGAATGGAGTGTTTCTGGCAGAATAATATGGATCCCTTTGCAAACAGACTTTCCTGAACCCATCACAGCCTCATCACTGACAAGCCTAGAGATCTCAAAGCTTTGATCTTCTCCTGAAGAAAATGGTCCTAATGGCATGCAGTCCTCAGAGGATGGGAAGAGAACTCTACTGAACTCAGTCCTGTGGCTATCATGCCTCTTGAGCATGTGATGCTCAGGCCTGATGTTTAACTATACAAGCACAAGCTTCAGGAAGCCTTTCACCTCAGCCCTGCCAAGGTACAGCATTGCCAGCAAGCCCCAGAAGGCACTGTATTCATTCATCCATGCAAACAGTCATCTAATCATTTTTTGTTAGTGACCTGCCTAGTGCCTAGCAGCAGTACTTATAGAGCAGAACTATCAGGAAATGTAGATTATAACCCATGGCTCAAGCACCTCTCAGTCTACCTGAGAGGTAGACTAACATGATCAAGCTCCTGGGCCAACTTTTGCCCAGGAAAAGAAGTTGCCCTGCCCTATTATATAGAACCAGCCTGAACTGAGACAAGCCCAGCCTAATGACAGTGGTTTGGAGCCTGTCTAACTGTGTAAGTGAGCCATTTTTCTTAGTTCTTTCTGTGAGAAAATTATTTCTATGTTACTTGGCACTAAAACTTGGCTTTCTGTGATATCTGTATTCTTGGAACATTTCTATGCAGCTGTCCATCTTCTATGAGCCTCCTATTCCTTGAGTAAGACATTTTGTTCCACCAACGGTTCCTCAGATAAGACCTTAAGTGGGCTCCATGGAAGGATGTGATGGTCACTGCATTTGAGAAAGTTTAGGAAGGCAAAAGTCAAAGGTTGCATCACTGAAAGACATCAAGAAGCCTTAAAGAAGATGGCATGTACCATGCGTATGCAAAAGGTGAGAGAACACTAGACATTCCCAGAGTCTCTTAATCCCAAAACTCAGTCCTGCCCAAGGAACATTTCCTAACACAGGCATTCCTTAGAGAACACTTCAGGGAAGGCAGCACTAAAAATGAATAAATTATTGAATGAATGAATGAACGAATGAATGAACAGATGAATAAAAAGAAAGGAAGGAAAAAAGAATGAAAGAATGAAGAAATAAAGGAAGGAATAGGTCCCTTCCGGTCGGCACCAGCACCGGGTCATCTTGGGCATAGGCTCTGGCACACCCCTATGGTCCCTAGAAGACTCTCCAAGAGATCTTGGGTCTACTGGGGAGTGGAGCACAACATCTGTTCCAATCCAATCTCGTGGGACGAGAGACAGCATTGGCAAGGCAGAGGATCGGCCAGACCAGGGGTGTGGGTCCCTTCCAGTTGGCGCCAGCACCGGGTCACCTTGGGCACAGGCTCTGCGCACACCCCCACAGTCCCTAGAGGACTCTCCACATGTTTCTTGGGACCACTGACCAGACAACTCCAAACTCCTCAAAGGAGACACCACTCCCAGAAACTGAAACACGCCTAGGATATTAGGACAACAGTATCCCAGGATAACAGGAGGTAGGTCACACCAGTATTCCAGGGTCTTAGTGGACCTTGACTGCCAAGAACTCAGACACACCCAGAAAATCAGGTTCACAGGAGCCCACAATCAAAGGATCACAGTGAAAGCTGGACTTGTAGGAGTCCAGAATCAACAGGAATTATAAGAAGGACAGGCTGCAATCAGATATATTGAGGACAGCAAGCACCTGAGATAATCAAATGGCAGGAGGCAAGCATAAGAACAGAAGCAACAAAAACCAGGGTTACATGGCATCATCAGAACCAAATTCTCCCACCATGGCAAGTCCTGGATACACCATCACACCAGAAAAGCAAGACATGGATCTAAACTCACTTCTCATGATGATGATGGAGGACTTTAAGAAGGAATTACAGGGCAACACAGATAAACAACTAGAAGCATTTAAAGAGGAAACACAAAAATCCCTTAGAGAGAAACAGGAAAACAATACCAAATGGGAGATGGAATTGAAAAAAACCATCCAGGGTCTAAAAATGGAACTAGAAACAATAAAAAAAAAAAAACCAAAAGGAGATAACCCTGGAGATAGAAACCATAGGAAAGAAATCAGGAACCATAGATACGAGCATCAGCAACAGAATACAAGAGATGGAAGAGAGAATCTCAGGTGCAGATGATTCCATAGGGATCATGGACACAACAATCAAAGAAAACGCAAAATGCAAAAATATCCTAACTCAAAATATCCAGAAAATTTAGGACACAATGAGAAGACCAAACCTACAGATAATAGGAGTAGATGAGAATGAAGATTCTCAACTTAAAGGGCTAGCAAATATCTTCAACAAAATTATAGAAGAAAACTTTCCAAACCTAAAGAAAGAGATGCCCATAAACATACAAGAAGCCTACAGAACTCCAAATATAATGAACCAGAAAAGAAATTCCTCCCGACACAAAATAATCAGAACAACAAAGGCACTAAATAAAGACAGAATATTAAAAGCAGTAATAAGGTAATAAGCAGAAAAAGGTCAAGTAACATATAAAGGCAGGCCTATTAGAATTAACCCAGACTTCTCTCCAGAGACTATGAAAGCCAGAAGATCCTGGACAAATATTATACAGACACTAAGAGAACACAAATGCCAGCCCAGGCTACTATACCCAGCAAAACTCTCAATTACCATAGATGGAAAAACCAAAGTATTCCATGACAAAACAAAATTCACACAATATCTTTCCAAAGTATAATAAGGGGAAAACACCAACATAAGGACGGAAACTACGCCCTAGGAAAAGGAAGAAAGTAATCTTTCAACAAACCTAAAAGAAGACAGCCACAAGAACAGAATCCCAACTCAAACAACAAAAATGACAGGAAGCAACAATTACTTTTCCTTAATATGTCTTAATATCAATGGACTCAATTCCCCAATAAAAAGACATAGACTATCAGACTGGCTACACAAACAATACCCAACATTTTGCTGCTTACAGGAAACACCTCAGGAAAAAAAAAGACAAACACTACCTCAGAGTGAAAGGCTAGAAAACAGTTTTCCAAGCAAACGGTCTGAAGAAACAAGCTTTTCAACCCAAAATTATCAAAAAACGACAAGGAGGGGCACTTCATACCCATCAAAGGTAAGATCTTCCGAGAGGAAATCTCAATTCTGAATATCTATGCAGCCACATTCATTAAAGAAACTTTAGAAAAGCTCAAAGCACACACTGCATCTCACACAATAATAGTGGGAGACTTCAACACCCCACTCTCATTAATGGACAGATCATGGAAACAGAAACTAAACAGAGACACATGGACACTAACAGAATCTATGAAACAAATTGATTTGACAGATACCTACAGAACATTTTATCCTAAAACAAAAGGATATACCTTCTTGTCAGCACCTCATGGCACCTTCTCCAAAATTGACCATATACTTGGCCACAAAACAGGCCTCAACAGATACAAAAATATTGAAATTATCCCATGCATCCTATCAGATCACCATGGACTAAGGCTGATCTTAAATAACAACATAAATAACAGAACGCCAACATTCACATGGAAACTGAACAACACGCTACTCAATATTACCTTAGTCAAGGAAGAAATAAAGAAAGAAATTAAAGACTTTCTAGAGATTAATGAAAATGAAGCCACAACATACCCAAACTTATGGGACACAATGAAAGCATTCCTAAGAGGTAAACTCATAGCTCTGAGTTCCTCCAAAAAGAAACTGGAGAGAGCATACACTAGCAGCTTGACTGCACAACTAAAAGCTCTAGAACAAATGGAAGCAAATTCACCCAAGAGGAGTACACAGCAGGAAATAATCAAACTCAAAGGTGAAACCAACCATGTGGAAACAAAAACAACTATTCAAAGAATCAATCAAACCAGGAGCTGGTTCTTTGAGAAAGTCAACAAGATAAATAAACCCTTAGCCAGACTTACTAGAGGGCACAGGGACAGCATCCTAATTAAGAAAATCAGAAATGAAAAGGGAGACATAACAACAGATCCTGAGGAAATCCAAAACACCATCAGATCTGTCTACAAAAGGCTATATTAAAAAAACTGGAAAATGGGGATTAAATGGACAAATTTCAAGACAGATACCAAGTACCAAAGTTAAATCAGGATCAGATTAATGACCTAAACAGCCCTATATCTCCTAAAGAAATAGAAGCAGTCATTAATGGTCTCCCAACCAAAAAAAGCCCAGGACCAGATGGATTTAGTGCAGAGTGCTATCAGACCTTCAAAGAAGACCTAATTCCAGTTCTTCTCAAACTATTTAACAAAATAGAAACTGAAGGTACACCACCCAATTCATTCTATGAAGCCACAATTACTCTGATACCTAAATCACATAAAGACACAACAAAGATAGAGAACTTCAGACCAATTTCCCTTATGAATATCGATGCAAAAATACTCAGTGAAATCCTCACTAACCGAATACAAAATCATATCAAAATGATCATCCATCATGACCAAATAGGCTTCATCCCAAAAATGCAGGGATGGTTAAAAATACGGAAATCCATCAACGTAATACACTATATAAACAAACTCAAAGATAAAAAACACATGATCATCTCCTTAGATGCTGAGAAAGCATTTGACAAAATCCAACACCCATTCATGATAAAGGTCTTAGAAAGATCGGGAACTCAAGGCCCATACCTAAACATGATAAAAGCAATCTACAGCAAACCAGTGGCCAACATCAAACTAAATGGAGAGAAGCTGGAAGCAATCCCACTAAAATCAGGGACCAGACAAGGCTGCCCACTTTCTCCCTACCTATTCAATATAGTACTTGAAGTCCTAGCCAGAGCAATTTGAGAACAAAAGGAGGTCAAGGGGATACAAATTGGAAAGGAAGAAGTCAAATTATCGCTATTTGCAGATGATATGATAGTATATATAAGTGACCCCCAAAACACCACCAGAGAACTCCTAAACCTGATAAACAGCTTCAGTGCAGTAGCTGGATATAGAATTAATTCAAACAAATAGATGGCCTTTCTCTATACAAAGGATAAATGGGCTGAGAAAGAGATCAGGGACACATCACCCTTCACAATAGTCACTAACAATATAAAATATCTTGGTGTGACTCTTACGAAGGAAGTGAAAGATTTGTATGACAAGAACTTCAAATCTCTGAAGAAAGAAATTGAGGAAGATCTCAGAAGATGGAAGGATCTCCCATGCTCATGGATTGGTAGAAACAATATAGTAAAAATGGCTATGGTGCCTAAAGCTATCTACAGATTCAATGCAATCCCCATCAAAATTCCAACTCAATTCTTCAAGGATCTAGAAAAGACAATTAGCAAGTTCATCTGGAATAACAAAAAACCTAGACTAGCAAAAACTCTTCTCAACAATAAAAGAACCTCTGGTGGAATCACCATGCCTGATCTCAAGCTGTACTACAGAGCAATCGTTAAAAAAACTGCATGGTACTGGTATAGCAACAGACAGGTAGATCAATGGAATAGAATTGAAGACCCAGAAATGAATCCACACACCTATGGTCACCTGATCTTTGACAAGGGAGCTAAAACTATACAGTGGAAAAAAGACAGCATTTTCAACAAATGTTGCTGGCACAACTGGCAGTTATCATGTAGAAGAATGGGAATTGATCCATTCTTATCTCCTTGTACTAAGGTCAAGTCTAAGTGGTTGAAGGATCTCCACATAAAACCAGAGACACTGAAACTTATAGAGGAGAAAGTGGGGAAAAGCCTCGAAGATATGGGCACTGGGGAAAAATTCCTGAATAGGACAGCAAAGGCTTGTGCTGTAAGATCAAGAATTGACAAATGGGACCTNGTCCCTCAACAGAGGAATGGATACAAAAAATTTGGTACATTTACACAATGGAGTACTACTCAGCTATTAGAAACAATGAATATATGAAATTCCTAGGCAAATGGATGGATCTGGAGGGTGTCATCCTGAGTGAGGTAACCCAATCACAAAAGAACTCACATAACATGTACTCACTGATAAGTGGATATTAGCCCAGAAGTCTAGACTACCCAAGATACAATTTACTAAACACATGAAACTCAAGAAGAATGAAGTTCAAAATGTGGTCTCTTCACCCCTTCCTAGAATTAAGAACAAAGCACACATTGAAGGAGTTACAGAAATCATGTGTGAAGCTGAATCAAAAGGATGGACCAACCAGTGACTGCGGCTGCCAGGGATCCTTCCCATAATCAGCCACCCAAAATAAACACTATTGCATATGCCAGCAAGATAATGCTGAAAGGGCCCTGATATAGCTGTCTTGTGGGAGGCTATACCAGTGCCTGGCAAACACGCAAGTGGATGCTCACAGTCAGCTATTAGTTGGAACACAGGACTCCCAAGGAAGGAGCTAGAGAAAGTACCCAAGGAGCTGAAGGGGTCTTCAACCCTATAGGTGGAAGAATAACATGAACTAACTAGTTCCCCTTGTGCTCATATCTCTAGCTGCATATATGGAAGAAGATGGCCTAGTTGGCCATCATTGGGAAGAGAGGCCCCTTGGTCATGCAGACTTTATATGCCCCAGTACAGGGGAACGCCAGGGCCATTATGTGGGAGGGAGTGGATAGGGGAGCAGGGCGGGGAAGGGGGAGGGTATGGGGAACTTTCTGGATAACACTTGAAATGTAAATGAAGAAAATATCTAATAAAGAAAAAAATAATTAAAAAAAATTCAGGTGACATCAGATGCTGGCATGGATGTGGTGAAAGAGGAACACTCCTCCTTTGTTGGTGGGATTGCAAGCTTATACAACCACTGTGGAAATCAGTCTGGCAGTTCCTCAGAAAATTGGACATAATACTACTGGAGGATCCTGCAATACCTTTCCTGGGCATATATCGAGAAGATGTTCCAACTGGTAATAAGGACATATGCTCCACTATGTTCATAGCAGCCTTATTTATAATAGCCAGAAGGTGGAAAGAACCCAGATGTCCCTCAACAGAGAAATGGATACAGAAATTTTGGTACATTTACACAATGGAGTACTACACAGCTATTAAAAACAATGAATTTATGAAATTCCTAGGCAAATGGATGGATCTGGAGGGTATCATTCTGAGTGAGGTAACCCAATCACAAAAGAACTCACATAACATGTACTCACTGATAAGTAGATATTAGCCCAGAAACCTAGATTACCCAAGATAAAATTTACTAAACACATGAAACTCAAGAAGAATGAAGATCAAAGTGTGGACACTTCGCCCCTTCTTAGAATTAGGAACAAAGCACACATTGAAGGAGTTACAGAAATCAAGTGTGGAGCTGAATCAAAAGGATGGACCAACCAGTGGCTGCTGCAACCGGGGATCCATCCCATAACCAGCCACCACAGGCAGACACTATCACATATGCCAGCAAGATATTGCTAAAAGGGCCCTGATATATCTGTCTCATGTGAGGCTATACCAGTGCCTGGCAAATACAGAAGTGGATGCTCACAGTCAGCTATTAAATGGAACAAAGTGTTCCCAATGGAGGAGCTAGAGAAAGTACCCATGGAGCTGGAGAGGTCTCCAACCCTATAGGTAGAAGAACAATATGAACTAACTAGTACCCAGAGCTCATGTCTCTAGCTGCATATGTAGCAGAAAATGGCCTACTTGGCCATCATTGGGAGGAGAGGCCCCTTGGTCATGCAAACTTTATATGCCCCAGTACAGGGGAATGCCAGGGCCCAGATGTGGAATTGGGTGGGTATGGGAACAGGGTGGGGGATGGGGGATGGGGGAGAGTTTAGGGGACTTTCGGGATAACATTTGAAATGTAATTGAAGAAAATGTCTAATAAAAATTAGAAAAAAAGAAAATGTGGTACATTTACACAATGGAGTACTACACAGCTATGAAAAACAAAGAATTTATGAAATTCCTAAGCAAATGGATGGATCTGTAGGGTATCATCCTGAGTGAGATAACCCAATCACAAAAGAACTCACATAACATGTACTCACTGATAAGTGGATATTAACCCAGAAACTTAGATTACCCAAGATACAATTTGCTAAACACATGAAACTCAAGAAGAATGAAGACCAAAGTGTGGACACTTTGCCCCTTCTTAGAATTAGGAACAAAGCACACATTGAAGGAGTTACAGAGATCAAGTGTGGAGCTGAGACAAAAGGATGGACCAACCAATGACTGCTGCAACCGGGGATCCATCCCATAACCAGCCACCAAAGGCAGACACTATTGCATATGCCAGCAAGATATTGCTGAAAGGGCCCTAATATAGCTGTCTCGTGTGAAGCTATGCCAGTGCCTGGCAAACACAGAAGTGGATGCTCACAGTCAGCTATTAGATGGAACACAGGGTTCCCAATGGAGGAGCTAGTAAAAGTACCCAAAGAGCTGAAGGGGTCTCCAACCCTATAGGTGGAAGAACAATATGAACTAACTAGTATCCCCAGAGCTCGTGTCTCTAGCTGCATATGTAGCAGAAGATGGCCTACTTGGCCATCATTGGGAATAGAGGCTCCTTGGTCATGCAAACTTTATATGCCCTAGTACAGGGGAACGCCAGGACCAAGATGTGGGAGTGGGTGGGTAGGAGAGCAGGGCGGGGGATGGGGGAGGGTGTAGGGGACTTTCGGGATAGCATTTGAAATGTAAATGAAGAAAATATCTAATAAAAATTGGGAAAAAAAGAAAGGAAGGAAGAAAGGAAGGAAGGAAAGAAGGAAGGAAGAAAGAAAAAGAAGGAAAGAAAGAAAGAGAGAGAGAAAGAGAGAGAGAGAAAGAAAAAGAAAGAAAGAAAGAAAGAAAGAAAGAAAGAAAGAAAGAAAGAAAGAAAGAAAGAAAGAAAGAAAGAAAGAAAGAAATGGAAATTGTTCAGTTGGTAAAGCACTTGCAAGCATGAAGACTGGGGTTCAGGTCCTAACACCCACAAAATGCTGGATGGGTAATAGATACTCACTTGTAATCCCAGATAATGGGAGATGGAGATAAGTTATCCCACCCCTCCCCTACCTACCCAAAACTACCACTCAGGGGTCAAGTAAAGCTCTGCCTCAATATATAATGTAGAAAACTGTTGAAGAACATGTTGTATCATCTACATCTGGCCTTCACACATGTACACATATGGATGCCCACACAGAGACAGGCATACAGCACAGCACAGCACACACGTACACATACACAACTTTAAAACATGGAAAGAAGTAAATAAAGCTAAGCTGAGTTCAATTCTGAGCATGAAAGCAAGAACACAGTGAGCTGGGTGGTCTTCAGCAGCCATCACACCTCCAGGGGTCTGCCCACAGTCTCTCAGCAAATAAAGTGCATCCCGAACCCTATCCATCTTCCAATTTCCAAGAGACCGAAAGCACTCGGATGGTCTGGAAGTTCTTCTGACATGGCAGGCTTGAATGGAGAGGAGGAGGAGGCACATATGTCGCAGTAAAGGCAGAGAGTCTGATCTCTGAGAACTCTCCAGTGTCCCTGGCTGTCCTGGAACCAGGGTGGCCTGGGACTCACAGAGCTGCCTCCTCAGCACTGGAATTAAAGGTGTGTGCCCCCCACCTCTTCTCTTTTTATTGTCTTTCTCTTCTTCATCCTCTTTCCCTTCTTCTTCCTCTCTTTCTTTGATATCTTCCCATCCTCTTCTCCCTCGTTGCCCCCTCTGATCTTTCTTCCTCAGCCCATGCTTTGCCTCAGTGTCCCCAGAGCTCAGAGACTCAGTCTGACCATGTAGATTAGGACTCTGAACTCAGAGCCCTGGGAAAAGACACAAGGGATGTCTCAGGCGCATTAATCATTCTGCAGGCAGCACGGAGGCCCCATGTTCCCAGGGCTGGAAGGTAATTCCCAGGGCTGAGAATAATTTGGCAGGCAGCCCCAAAGTCAGAGCTGGACTCCAGGCCAAGCTCCAGTGTCACCTTTCTCTGCATTACTGTGGGTGTCACCTTTCTCTGCTGTTACTGTGGGTGTAACCTCCATCCCTCTACAGAGGTAAACAATGGAGTCTGAGTGATTTCGGTTGCAAACAGAAGAGGCCCCAGCAAGGCAGAGAGCCGCAGTAATAAATGAGGAACTGAGACAGCCACACAGAGCATGCTTCCCCTCAATTAGCACAAACCCAGAGCATCTCTAAAAGCTAAACGGCATCGCTCTCCCTACTCCCTATACCAGGGACCAGAGTTGCAGAAGCCACAAATCACTAGGAAAAGTGCAGAAGAATGTTTGCCATTTCTTGGAATGGAAATAATAATAAATAATAATAATCTGTTTCACGTATTTTGCCAAGACATGTTCTCCAAGGAGCTTTGCATTCAAATTTATCGTAAGTCCCCTGGGTTCAGATAGTTTTTAATTAAAACTTTTATTGAGGAAAAATACAAATAAAAAAATCATTCCCAGAAGTAAGTTATGGTGAGGGTCACTAGATTTCGTTTTCTTGGCATTGGTCCCCCTCTGTTTTGTCATTTAGATGGTTACAGTATAAGCAATCGTGCTATGCTGGCTGATCATCACATTAAAAACTGCCCATGAGTTCTTGAATTGCTCTCCCTGGAAGGTAGAGACAGGTCGGAAATGTATGAGCTGCTCCCGAGGGCCATTTTTCTCACACCCCCAGCTGCCCTACTGGGGACATTTTCCACGCAGCCCCTCACAGCCTTGTCCCTTGTCTCCAAATCCACATCAGTGAGCAGTTTTAGGCACATGAGGACTATAGAGCTTAGAGAGCTCAAGAGATGGGCCAACAGGGTGGCAGGGGCCGGGATCTCAGAGGTCTCTAGTTGGCTCCTGGCCGCCAGCATGCCCCCCTTACCGCAGTGAAGAAAGAGAAAGGAGGGATATAAGCAAATGATAGAGGCTGGGACCCCATTCCCCTGAAAAGTGATGAGGCAAGAGTTCAGGCGTTAAGGAAGTATTCCTGGAAGAAGCCAATAAGGGTTGCACTCACTAAAGCGGAAACTGAAGAAAGCCAGGGTGGTGTACAAATTCAAAGTCACACCACAGTCTCATCCCACAGGAAAGATTTGAGAAAGTAAAGCACACACCAGAGCTTGTCCTGCCTCCCACCTGTAGATGTAGGATTTTTTTCAACATTTTTATTTGGGATGTGTGTGTGTGTGTGTGTGTGTGTGTGTGTGTGTGTGTGTAAGACAAATGGCGGGTATCTTCATCACTCACTCTCAAGCTCAAGAGTCCGGCTCTCTCACTAACCTTGGAGCCCATTAATTTGTCTAGGCAATCTCCCCAGCCCTGATCTGGGGCCTTCATGTTCGCTTTGTTTACTGTATGCTTGGCACTCACTAGGGTGCCCAGCGTTGGAGGCAATGGTGGGAAGGGCGACAGAAAGCTCGTCGACACTTCCAGTGCACTGGCCTGTTAGGGATGTGTCAATGTCTGGGGAAGCACTTTGGGGGTTACAAAGCCCCCTGAAACTGGCACCTCCTTCTTGCCCCATAGCTATGACTGGCTGAAATTCCCTAGGACTGTGCAGCTATGCTCGTTCAAAATTGGTAACAGCCTGCTTCCCTCTGCCAGACACGTTAGCCATGGCAGAAGTGATGGGGCCTGAAAGTCTGGCCAAATCGACCCACTCATTCATACAGAGGAGACCAGCTATAGAAGCACTCTTAGCAAAGACTGCACTCCGGAGGCATAGGTCCTTCCAGGTTCTCTAGGCTCCTACATACTGCTTAGCAAAAGACTGTGTGAGAGTTGGCATGACCAGAGGCCAGGAAGTAAAGAGAAACTAATGGGGCGAGGGATATACATTCTGCCTCTGTCCCCAGAGGACATACCATGTTTGGTCGCTGTGCTGAGTGAAACTGGGAGACAACAAGCCTGAGCCTGCTTTGACTGTGTTCCTCCCAGGACCTCAACTACTGTACACAGTCAAGAGCCTGGCTCACAGGTGCCTGTATGTCCAAGAAAAAGGCATAGATGTGGGGTATTACTGACAGGACAGTGGAGGCAGTGCCAGGATAAGGCTAGAATGGATCCCACAAACTTTTGTTGCTGGGCCTCAGGCCCCTTCCTGAGACCAAGCATCTGATGTGAGTGCATCCTGGATCCTTTGGACAAACCTTCCTTTTACTGTGAACTTCACTGAGTCCACATGTGCCTGGGCTATCAAGCAGTCTCAAAGAAATCCGTAGCATTTCAAGTTTATCAGAGCAGCCTGACATGTACATTCATGTACACTCCCTACCTGGCAAAGGTATCCCAACATGCTCAGTCTTCTCCATTTGTATCAATACATGCCTGTCAATGCAGTTAAAGGAATAGACCTTCTATGGCAGGATTTCCATGCTGTGCTGCTGAAAATATACCATGTTGAAGAGAAAGAAGCCAACTGCAACCATACTGCCAGGATGCCCCAGCCTTTTAAAAACTAAAAGCATTCAAGACAGGGCCACAATCTTGGGTCCCGGATCCCTCAGAGATGAGTCTGCACAGGTCAGCTCGAGGACAGCGAAGGGTGAGTGAGTGGACTGCAGAAGTGACACAGCTTCTAGGACAGACAGAAGCAACACAGCTTCTGGGAAGGACCCCGTTTCAGGCTCCAGACATCTGGGCACCTTACCCAACAGAGGAGAGGTGTCTGCCCAGGAGGGCTTTGCCTGCAGAAGCAGGTGAGGGAGCCATCATAGGTCCCAGGTCCCTTAGAGACCAGTCTGCAAAGATGAGAGTGTAGACTGCAGAAGCAACACAGCTTCTGGGACAGACTCTGTTTCAGGCTTCAGGTATCCGGGCACCTTCACAGTCAGAGAAGTGGTGTCCACCTGGGAGGGCTCTGCCTGCAGGAGCAGGTGAGGGAGCCATCTTGGATCCCGGATCCCTCAGAGACCAGTCTGTGCAGGTGAGCACACAGACAGCAGAGGAAACACATCTTCTTGGACAGGCCCTGTTTCTTGCATTCATCTTCAGCCAGGAGGCAGGTCTGAACACCTGACCTCTGTGCAACATCCCTACAACAGGAGAACTTGCCTTCAGAGACTACTCTGGCCACTGAGACTCAGGAGAGAGCTGGACTCCCAGGACTGCTGAAAGAGGCTAACAGAATCACAGAAGGAACAAGCTCCCACCAGAGAAAATTATAACAACTAACTCCAGAGATTACCACATGGCAAAAGGCAAACATAAGAATCTTAATAACAGAAACCAAGATCACTCACCATCTTCAGAACCCATCACTCCCACCTCAATCAGTCCTGGATACCCCAATACACCTGAAAAGCAAGACTTGGAAAAAAAATCATATCTCATGATGCTGATAGAGGACTATAAGAAGGGCATTAATAACTCACTTAAAGAACTACAGGAGAACACTGATAAACAGCTAGAATTCCTTAAAGAATCACAGGAAAACACAATAAAACAGGTGATGGAATTGAACAAAACCATCCAAGACCTAAAAAGGGAGGTAGAAACAAACAAACAAACAAACAAACAAAACCCAAAGTGAAAAAACTCTGGAGATAGAAACTCTAGGAAAGAAATGAAGAACCATAGATGCAAGCATCAGCAACAGAATACAAGAGATAGAAGAGATAATTTCAGGTGCAGAAGATTCAATAGAGAACATGAACAACAATCAAAGAAAATGCAAAATGCAAAAAGATCCTAACTCAAAACATCCAGGAAATCCAGGACACAACAAGAAGACCAAACCTACAGATAATAGGAGTAGATGAGAATGAAGATTTTCAACTAAAAGGGCTAGCAAATATCTTCAACAAAATAATAGAAAAAACTTCCCAAACCTAAAGAGAGAGATGCCCATGAACATACAAGAAGCCTACAGAACTCCAAATATAATGAACCAGAAAAGAAATTCCTCCCGACACAAAATAATCAGAACAACAAAGGCACTAAATAAAGACAGAATATTAAAAGCAGTAAGGGAAAAAGGTCAAGTAACATATAAAGGCAGGTCTATTAGAATTACTCCAGACTTCTCACCAGAGACTATGAAAGCCAGAAGATCCTGGACAGATGTTATACAGACCCTAATAGAACACAAATGCCAGCCCAGGCTACTATACCCAGCAAAACTCTCAATTAACATAGATGGAGAAACCAAAGTATTCCATGACAAAACCAAATTCACACAATATCTTTCCATGAATCCAGCCCTCCAAAGGATAATAAGGGGAAAACACCAACACAAGGACGGAAACTACACCCTAGGAAAAGCAAGAAAGTAATCCTTGAACAAATCTAAAAGAAGACAGCCACAAGAACAGAATCCCAACTTTAACAACAAAAATAACAGGAAGCAAGAATTACTTTTCTTTAATTTCAATTAACATCAATGAACTCAATTCCCCAATAAAAAGATATAGACTAAAAGACTGGCTACACAAACAGGACCCAATATTTTGCTGCTTACAGGAAACCCACTTCAGGGAAAAAGACAGGCACTGCCTCAGAGTGAAAGGCTGGGAAACAATTTTCAAGCAAATGGTCCAAAGAAACAAGCTGGAGTAGCCATTCTAATATTGAATAAAATTGAGTTTCAACCCAAAGTTATGAAAAACGACAAGGAGGGGGCACATCATACTCATCAAATGTAAAATCTACCAAGATAAAATCTCAATTCTGAATATCTATGCTCTGAATACAAAGGCAGCCACATTAATTAAAGAAACTTTAGTAAAGCTCAGAGCACACATTGCACCTCACACAATAATAGTGGGAGACTTCAACAGCCCACTCTCACCAATGGACAGATCCTGGAAACAGAACCTAAACAAAGACACATGGATACTAACAGAAGTTATGAAGCAAATGGATTTAATAGATATCTACAAAACATATGATACTAAAACAAAAGGATATACATTCTTCTCAGCACCACATGGTTCTTCCTCCAAAATTTACCATATAATTGTTCACAAAGCAGGCCTCCATAGATACAAAAATATTGAAATTATCTCATGCATCCTATATGACCACCACAGACTAAGGCTGATCTTCAATAACAACATAAATAATAGAAATCCAACATTCACATGGAAACTAAACAACACTCTACTCAATGATTACTTGGTCAAGGATGAAATAAGAAAGAAATTAAAGACTTTTTAGAGTTTCATGAAAATGAAGCCACAACATACCCAAATTTATGTGACACAATGAAGGCAGTCCTAAGAGGAAAACTCATAGCCCTGAGTTCCTCCAAAAAGAAACCAGGGAGGACATACACTAGCAGCCTGACAGCACACCTAGAAGCTCTAGAACTAAAGGAAGCAAATTCACCCAAGAGGAGTACACAGCAGGAAATAATCAAACTCAGGGCTGAAATCAACCAAGTGGAAACAAAAAGAACTATTCAAAGAATCAACCAAACCAGGAGCTGGTTCTTTGAGAAAATCAACAAGATAGATAAACCCTTAGCCAGACTAACTAGAGGGCACAGAGACAGTATCCTAATTAATAAAATCAGAAATGAAAAAGGAGACATAACAAAAGAAACTGAGGAAAGCCAAAACATTATCAGATCCTGCTACAAAAGGCTATACTCAACAAAATTGGAAAACCTAGATAAAATGGACAACTATCTAGACAGACACCAGGTACCAAAATTAAATCAGGATCAGATTAACGATTTTAACTGTCCAATTTCCCCTAAAGAAATAGAAGCAGTCATCAATAGTCTCCCAACCAAAAAAATCCCAGGACCAGATGGGTTTAGTGCAGAGTTCTATCAAACCTTCAAATTCCAACTCTCCTCAAACTATTCCACAAAATAGAAACAGAAGGTACTCTACCCAATTCATTCTATGAAGCCACAATTACTCTGATACCTAAACCACACAATGATCCAACAAAGAAAGAGAACATGAGACCAATTTCCCTTATGAATATCGATGCAATAATACTCAATAAAATCCTTGCAAACTGAATCCAAGAATACATCCAAACGATCATTAATCATGACCAAGTAGGCTTCATCATAGAGATACAGGGATGGTTTAATATATGGAAATCTGTCAACGTAATCCACTATGTAAACAAACTCAAAGACAAAAACCACATGATCATCTCATTAGATGCTGAGAAAGTATTTGACAAAATCCAACACCCTTTCATGATAAAAGTCTTGGAAAAATCAGGAATTCAAGGCTCATACCTAAACATAATAAAAGCAATATACAGCAAACCAGTAGCCAACATCAAAGTGAATGGAGAGAAACTCAAAGCAATCCCACTAAAATCAGGGACTAGACAAGGCTGCCCACTTTCTCCCTATCTATTCAATATAGTAATTGAAGTGTTAGCCAGAGCAATTCAACAACAAAAGGAGATCAAGGGGATACAAATTGAAAAGGAAGAAGTCAAAATATCAGTATTTGCAGATTATATGATAGTATATATAAGCAACCCCAAAAATTCCACCAGAGAACTCCTAAACCTGATAAACAGCTTCAGTGCAGTAGCTGGATATAAAATTATCTCAAACAAATCAATAGCCTTTCTCTACACAAAGGATAAACAGGATGAGAAAGAAAATAGGGAAACAACACCCTTCACAATAGTCACAAATAATATAAAATACCTTGGTGTGACTCTAACTAAGGAAGTGAAAGATCTGTATGACAAGAACTTCAAGTCTCTGAAGAAAGAAATAGAAGAAGATCTGAGAAGATGGAAAGATCTTCCATGCTCATGGGTTGGCAGGATTAATATAGTTAAAATGGCTATTTTGCCTAAAGCAATCTACAGATTCAATGCAATCCCCATCAAATTTCCAACTCAATTCTTCACTGAGTTAGAAAGGGAAATTTGCAATTTCATCTGGAATAATAAAAAACCTAGGATAGCAAAAACTATTCTCAACAATAAAAGAAGCTCTGGTGGAATCACCATTCCTGACATTAAGCTGTACTACAAAGCAATTGTGGTTTAAAAAAAAAAACTGCATGGTACTGGTACAGCAACAGACAGGTAGATCAATGGAATAGAATTGAAGACCCAGAAATGAATCCACACACCTATGGTCACCTGATCTTTGACAAGGGAGCTAAAACCATCCAGTGGAAAAAAAGACAGCATTTTCAACAAATGGTGCTGGTACAACTGGTGGTTATCATGTAAAAGAATGGGAATTGATCCATTCTTATCTCCTTGTACTAAGGTCAAGTCTAAGTAGTTTAAGGAACTCCACATAAAACCAGAGACACTTAAACTTATGCAGGAGAAAGTGGGGGAAAGCCTCAAATATATGGGCACTGGGGGAAATTTCCTGAATAGAACAGCAATGGCTTGTGCTGTAAGATCAAGAATTGACTAATGGAACCTCATAAAGTTGCAAAGCTTCTGTAAGGCAAGAGACACTGTCAATAGACAAAAAGGCCACCAACCGATTGAGAAAAGATTTTTACCAATCCAAAATCTGATAGGGGACTAATATCCAATATATACAAAGAGCTCAAGAAACTGGACTCCAGAAATTCAAATAACCCCATTAAAAATGGGGTACAGAGCTAAACAAAGAATTCTCAACTGAAGAATAATGAATGGCAGAGAAGCACCTGAAAAAATGTTCAACATCCTTAATCATCAGGGAAATGCAAAACAACCCTGAGATTCCACCACACACCAGTCAGAATGGCTAAGATCAAAATTTCAGGTGACAGCAGATGCTGGCAAGGATGTGGAGAAAGAGGAACACTGCTCCATTGCTGGTGGGATTGCAAGCTTGTGCAACCACTCTGGAAGTCAGTCTGTCTGTTCCTCAGAAAATTGGACATACTACTACCCTAGGATCCAGCAATACCTCTCCTGGGCATATACCCAGAAGATGTCCCAACTGGTAATAAGAACACATGCTCCACTATGTTCATAGCAGATAGCCAGAAGCTGGAAAGAACCCAGATGTCCCTCAACAGAGGAATGGATATAGAAAATGTGGTACATTTACACAATGGAGTAGTACTCTACTATTAAAAACAATGAATTTATGAAATTCCTAGGCAAATGGATGTATCTAGAGGATATCATTCTGAGTGAGGTAACCCAATCACAAAAGAAGTCACTTGATATACACTCACTGATAAGTGGATATTAGCCCAGAAATTTAGAATACCCAAGTTACAATTTGCAAAACACAAGAAAATCAAGAAGAAGGAAGACCAATGTGTGGATACTTCATTCCTCCTTGGAATAGGGAACAAAATACCCATGAAAGGAGTTACATAGACAAAGTGTAGAGCTAAGACAAAAGATGGACTATCCAGAGACTACCCCACCCGGGGATCCATCTCATAATCAGCCTCCAAACCCAGACACTATTGCATATGCCAGCAAGATTTAGCTGATAGGACCCTGATATAGCTGTCTCTTATGTGGCTATGCCAGTGCCTGGCAAATACAGAAGTGGATGCTCACAGTCATCTATTTGATGGAACACAGGGCCCCCAATGGTGGAGCTAGAGAAAGTACCCAAGGAGCTGAAGGGGTCTGCAACCCTATAGGTGGAACAACAATGTGAATTAACCAGAACCCCCAGAGCTCATGTCTCTATCTGCATATGTAGCAGAAGTTGGCCTAGTTGGCCATCATTGGGAAGAGAGGCCCCTTGGTCTTGCAAATTTTATATGCCCCAATATAGGGGAATGCCAGGCCCAAGAATTGGGAGTGGTGGTTCGGGGAGCATGGGGGTGGGAAGGGTATAAGGGAACATTCGGGATAGCATTTGAAATGTAAATTAAGAAAATATCTAAAAAGTGAAAAAAAAGAAAAAAGTGTGTTGAGAAGAATAAAATGTAATCTCATTATGGGACATTTCTGATGTTAGAATAAAATTTCAATAATTCTATAGAAAAAAAAAAAGACAGGGCCACATTAGTGTCTACAAACACACACCTAGCAAGTAGAATCCAATGATCTATAAGCCCTGAGCCAATGCTGACTCTAGGGGTGTGGAAGAGCTTAGCTTTATTTAGAAATCTGGCCTCTTTAAATATATGGAAGAAACGAAGAAAATATGACAAGATGTTATTTATCTAACCTCTGTGGTGAGTTCATGGGTATCTCATCTTACTTCCTGTAATGTTCTGTGTTGGGAATGTTTCTCAGTCCTAAATCACGTCTTAATGATTTTTTTTATTCCGAAAGATTGAGCTGATGCTGCCTGTCTGCAGAGCCTGGGCCCCAGCCACTCTCCTCTGAAGGATGGACTCCATGGAATATTTCAGGGTGCATAGCCCAAAAGCTACACCAAGAATGTTCAACCAGTTAGGACTAACAATTGAGCCCCATGCCAGTGAGCAGGGAGAATGAATGAACTGAGGTGTGTGGGGGTAAAGGAACCTCATTTCTCAGTGAGAGGCATCCATCAACAGGATAGAGCTCATACATATTGTGCAGAGGCCAAGAACTAGACTGGATACAGCTCTCTCTCTCTCTCTCTCTCTCTCTTTCTCTCTCTCATCTCTCTCTCTCTCTCTCTCTCTCACACACACACACACACAAACACACACACATGTGCATGCGTGCTCTATGTGGAGGGAGAGAGTCATACCTACTCCAAGGCTATTTTGATAGAAAATTCCAGAACAAAGTAACTTAGAATGTCTTGGTATTCAAAGTCAAGGAAGGTGCTTATCTCTGAGGTAGTAGGGAGTAAAAGACACCAGGGGCCTCCGAGGTCCTGATGCTGAGATCATGGGACCCACAGCATGAATGTGATGGTCAGAGGAAAGCTCTAGGCAGTCAATTCACTCCTTCTACCATGTGGGTCACAGGGACTGAATTCAAGTCCTCAGGCTTGTGAGCAAGTCCCTTAACCTGCTGAGCCATTTCACTGGCCCATGGGAGTTTTCTTGCTCCAGTTGTGGGTCCAAGGGTATGTTCAGTTTCTGGCAAGTCACCAAGTGAGCACTTGGGACATGTGTACTGTTCATCGGGATGTTATATCTGCTGAAGATCCATCTCATATCAGTGTGTTTTTCCCCAAAAAGTAAAAGCGAAGGCACATTAGTCGGAATTCTCTCTGCCTAGGCTGTTACATGGAAGCCATTCTCAGCCTTTAATTTCTCAGCTTGAATCCATCTATTGGTCCCTTGTGTTGTAACATGCTCTATAGAGGACATGAGCTGATGGGCTGGAATAGCCTCTAAGTGGCCATAGTCAGGGTGGCCTGTGGGGCTCTGATAATGGTACTCCATACAAAGTTACCTTGCATCTCTTCTTCCCTCTAATACACTATCCATTTTTCAGCCTAAACCCCATGGGGAAAAGATTTATCTCATTCCTAAGAAAATTACACTCCCCCCTGCCTGTTCCTGAGCAGTTGGATCTACCACACTCAGGAACCAAGAGTGAGTCTTCAAAGGGACAGACTTCCTTCTATATGTCCCATGGGAGCCTGGTCTAGCAGAGCCTTTGAGCAGGGTCCTACTCAAGTCCATAAAACAAGACAGTTCAGCCCCCAGAGGGCACCCTCACAGCTCAGAGCTTCCATCTTCCTACCATTTCCCTGACAGACACAAAGGGCCTATTCTATCAAGGCCCCCCAGAGGACCTAAGGGACTGGGAAGCTCAGAAGATGACCCTCCAAAAAAGTTCTTCTCTGGCCATGCAAGAACCCTAGATGCGCGGGATCTGCAGCTCAGCAGGTGAATGTTTTCTGAACTGACATGAAAAGACCAGACAGACCTACTTCTTCTCAGGAGTGAGTTTCAAGCAGCCACATCCATGTTTACGTGTAGACAAGGCTGCCGCCATATCACACACTCCAGAGAAAGCTAAGCACCAGTCGTGTAATGGGGGAAGCTTCCCGTAAGTAACATGACAACCATGTCCATTGGGGAGCTGTGCCCTTCGGAAAGTGTTGTCTGAGCAGAGAGACATCCTGTGTTGCTTCAAGAAGACTTGCCCCCTGCCTAGCCTAAGCACATTCCCAATCCCTCACCCAATCCCAGGGATTTCTGCAGCTATCTGAGGGTAAAGAGGGGAGGGGCTGAGGAGCCTGCAGTCAGGCAACACTGAAAACATCTCTGCCCAGGGAGGACTCACACTGTGCACCCCATAGCTCAGATCCAACTATCCACATGCCACCCCTCACCCTGCCAGCTGAGACAGCATATAGAGTACTCTTCTCAGAGAGGATGCAACAATGGTTACTACATCACTGCTAACCCCACCATTTAACATTTAACCCCACCAACTGCATTCCTGATGTGAAAAGCCTCTTTGCATCCAAGGATACCAGAGATGACTGCTGTATAGGCTAGCTCACCCGCCTCCACTCCTCTCAGGGATCCTCCAGGAAATCCTTCCTTCCCTCAACCCGCCCTGTCACGGCTCAGAACAGGACTTGACAAAAGCCTCTAAGGACTTCACAAGTTTTCATTCCATTTCATTCTGCAATTTCTGACCTAACTCCTCCAGGCATTTGGGCTGAGGTTGTATGAATTTCAAGCTGGTAACTAACTCTCCTCTCCTCTCCTCTCCTCTCCTCTCCTCTCCTCTCCTCTCCTCTCCTCTCCTCTCCTCCCGTCCGTTCCCCCGCCTTTCCCCTCCCCTCTCCTACTCTCCCCTCTTTCCTCCCATCCCTTTCCCCTCTGCTCCCTTCTTTTCTCCTCTACTCTGGTCATCTCTTCTCTCCTCCTTTTCCTCCTCCCATTCCCTGTCTGTCTGTCTGTCTGTCTGTCTGTCTGTCTGTATATATCTCCTGAGTGTTCCCAAAGTGAGCGTATATGACTAAAGTGAAAATAGACATAAGAACCTTGCTCCCTAACAGCTGATAACTAGGCATTTTCTGCCCTGGGGCAAGGTTGTACTTCTCAGAATCAAAACTCCTCCTTCATGTCGCATTTGAACCTGACTTTCAAAGGCCCTAAATCATACACGGTTCTAAGTTCCATCACACCATGATCTGTACAAAAGGGCCAGAGCTGAAACTGGCTCTAAAATGGAGGGCGCATCATTTTAGCCTTGCCTTTGTACCTAATTGGGAGCCAGCAAAAGCTCTTGAAGGGAGAGAAGACAAGCAGAGTGTCATTTGGGGGAGGGTACACCAGCGAAAAACTGGTGTCACTGGCTCAGTTATGGGCTCTACCATGTTAAGGACAGAAAGAGAGGAAAACCAGAAGCACAGAAAACATCCAGAATTTTCTAAGATGCGAGCAATAAGGTTGAATAATTAACAAAGCTTAGGAAACCATTTCCTTGTGAAACCCACACAAAATGGAAAGGGACAGAGCCTTCGGGGATGCTGGCCCAGACACCTCTTCTTGTAGGGAAAAAAAACTGAAACCATGGATAAAGAAGTGACTTTCCTGGTTGCCAAGTCTGGACAGTCCCCAACCCTACCATTGGTCTTCCAAACAACCCAGTGAGCTATTTCCCTGCTGAAACTTAGTCTACACAAGTTCAAGGCCTGAAGCTCACCCCAAGATTCCATCAGGACTCTTCTCTCCTTATGTTGTCTCTCCAGAGAGAAAAAAAAAATATTCAAGAAACTGGCAACAGCCACCTGAGACATGGCTTGACTTAAGACCAGGGGGCACAAATGGAAGAGGTTACCCTCTCCCAACTCCTACCCTTCAGCAGTGAAGGATGGAGATCTTACACTGGCCCTGTTCGCTATGGAGTGAGAGCAACTGCTGAGAGTCCCATAAAGCACAGTCACATGGCATAGAACTCAAACAATAAAAGCTGGCTTTAGCTGAGATCCCTGTTTGCCCATGATTAAGCACCCTAGTGTGAACTACACCCCAGAGACAAAGGAGGAAGTCTCAGTGGGTCCCTCACTTAGGCTCCCCAAGCAGCAGGGCTGGCACAAGTACCAGTGTTACAATAGCCCAGTCTTGAGGCTTAGAAGGGAGTGGGACCTTTAAGGGGTGGATCATAGCGAAAGGTCTCCAGGGGTCACTGGGTTCATGCGCCACAAGGGAGTTGTGGTGCTTTGGTTTTTTTGGTTTTTTTTGTTTTTTTTGTTTTTTTTTTTCCTCTGTGTGTTTCTTAGCCATCATGAAGTGAGTAGCTGTCCCATGTCTCCAGCCCGTGGCATCTTGGGAGATGATGGAAGCTTTAAGAGGTAGAGCCTAGTAGGAGGAACTGGGTTCAGCAGGGAATATGCTCTTGAAGAGACTTGGGGATCCCAAATCAGCTCTATCTCTCCTTGTTTCCTAGCAGTCATGAGGTAGGCAGATTTCCCCACCACAAGCTTCGCTTCATACAGTTCCCCATAGCCAGGAGCCAGGAGGCCCTCAGTTGAAACCAGTGCCTCTTCCTTTTGGCTGACATCTTTGGAAGAGTGTGTCTGGGTGACAGAAAGTTGACACACTTGCAAAAGGTTTATGGAGGGAGGAATCCCAGGGAGAACCTGGGAGGTGGGGTGGCATCTGGAGAGGACTAAGCAAACAGCTAAATGGAGACGACAGACTCTGCTAAAGCTGCCAGCCATGAAGTGGCTAGCGGTTCTAAAGGGATTCCCTAAAATGGACAGTTCTGGAAAAGTTGCTTACCACATCTTAACCCAACACCATAGCTTATCTCTGATGCACGAAAGTCACTGCTGAGTTGTCTTCGCTTAGAAGCGAAGGGCCCAGCTTTCAGTAGTCCAGGCAGGGGTCTCTGGTCATGCCTCCATCCCAGGCCCACTCCCACCCCCAGGTGTCTGTAACGTGGAAACCATCCAATAAGGGCAATCCCCTGGGGCAAATGCAATTGTCAGTTGGTACACACAAACTCCTATGCCCACTCCAGACAGATGGACATACCAGCCAGATCAAGGAGCTCTGAACAATTTGCTGCTTGGACCATTAAAAGCTACCAGTACCTGAGGGATAGCAGATAATCAGCTAGCACAGCTGCAAACAGCCCCCAGCAGACATCTCCAGGCAAACCCGTGCCTTTTGGGGAGTAACAGCTGGTGTTCTGCCACTGGGCAAGCAAGAGGAGTCTGCAGGCTGCAAGCTCAGAGGGGAAAAATGAAGGATGCGCCAGCCATGGGGCCAAGAGATGGGGTGGGGATGGGGTGGATGAACAGATTCATTCCTTCAGCCCTGTAAATGTTAATGGCATTAGGTCAAGGCTTTGCTGGTGTCTCTTTGATAAAAGCAAGAGAAAGGCTCAGGGTTACATTCAGGGTTCTATCAGCCATCAACAACATGTAGCACAATAATTCGTATTTATATGCTCCAGCCACATTCCACATTCAACAGAGCCTTGATAAAAATGAGCAAACACTCGCTCACCCATTAACCACCAATCAATTGTCATTTCTCTTTTCAAAACACAGGGACTCCTTAGTGAGATGTGCAATCCAATGGAAACCACTGTTAGTTTGGATTTTCCACCAGTCACAGCCAAACCTAACTTCACAGGCAAAAGAACTGCAGAGCAATTCCATTTTGGACTTGTGGGTCTCCGATTTCAAACCAGCTCTTTTGTGTTCTAGAGTATAGAGCCCTAAAGAATAGAAGACTGGCTGTCCAAGCTGTGTCTAGTAACATCAACAGCCATCTTGGCTTTTAGCTTCTTAAGGGTCTTACCCCTAAGCTTGAGAGACCAAATTTTTGGGTCCAGACTCGATCTTAGAAGTTTGAACTCCCTGATGATTAAGGATGTTGAACATTTTTTCAGATGTTTCTCAGCCATTCGGAATTCCTCAGTTGAGAATTTTTTGTTTAGCTCTGTGCCCCATTTTTCCACCTCACACCAGTCAGAATGGCTAAGATCAAAAATTCAGACTACAGCAGATGCTGGCGAGGATGTGGAGAAAGAGGAAAACTCCTCCATTGCTGGTAGGATTGCAAGCTGGTACAACCACTCTGGAAATCAGTCTGGCGTTTTCTCAGAAAATTGGACATAGTACCGCCGGAGGATCCAGCAATACCTCTCCTGGGCATATACCCAGAAGATGTTCCAACTGGTAAAAAGGACACATGCTCCACTATGTTCATAGCAGCCTTATTTAAAACAGCCAGAAGCTGGAAAGAACCCAGATGTCCCTCAACAGAAGAATGGATACAGAAAATGTGGTACATTTACACAATGGTGTACTATTCTGCTATTAAAAAATGAATTTATGAAATTCTTGGGCAAATGGATGTATCTAGAGGATATAATCCTTAGTGAGGTAACCCAATCACAAAAGAAGTCATTGGATATGCCCTCACTGATAAATGGGTATTAGCCCAGAAACTTAGAATACCCAAGATACAATTTGCAAAACACAAGAAAATCAAGAAGGAAGACCTCATTCCTCCTTTGAATAGGAAACAAAATATCCATGAAAGGAGTTACAGAGACAAAGTTTAGAGCTAAGACGAAAGGATGGACCATACAGAGACTACCCCACCGGGGGATCCATCCCATAATCAGTCACTAAACTCAGACACTATTGCATAGGACAGTAAGTGTTTACTGAAGGGACCCTGATATAGCTGTCTCATACAGAAGTGGATACTCACAGTCATCTATATGATGAAACACAGGGCCCACAATGGAGAAGCTAGAGATAGAACCCCAGGAGGTGAAGGGGTCTGCAACCCTAGAAAAGGAACAACAATATAAACTAACCAGAACCCCCAGAACTCGTGTCTCTAGCTCCATATGTAGCAGAAGATGGCCTAGTCGGCCATCATTGGGAGGAGAGGCCCCTTGGTATTGCAATCTTTATATGCCCCAATACAGGGGAAACGCCAGGGCCAAGAAGTGGGAGTGGGTGGGCAGGGGAGCAGGGTTGGGGGGGGGGACTTTCGGTATAGCATTTGAAATGTAAATTAAGAAAATATATAATACAAAGTGAGTTCCAGGACAGCCAGGGCTACACAGAGAAACCCTGTCTCAAAAAACCAAATATATATATAATAAAAAAGTTTGAACTCAAGTAAACTAATAGGATACCTAGTTCCAATTTCCAGGCTACCCCTCAACAAGACTTGAGTCTCCAGGTTACCCTCCCCGACAAATCCAGCATCTAGCAACAGTCCAGCAAATCTGGACCCCCCTCCCCCAGGTTACAAGCTGGACCCTGCCTAACAACCACCAATCAGGAGGAAAGCAAGAGTTTGCAGTTTGGCTCCCAGCACCAGCCAATTATGCTAAAGGCCGCAGTAGAGTCCCAATTAGATGATTGCCAGTCTAGAAATGCTCACCCTTCACTTGCCATGTTCTATAAAAGCCTTGTCCTGATGACTGTCCGGAGCTTTTACTCCACCAAAACTATCCTGTGGGTCAGCGGTGAGATAAGACCAAGATCAAGCTCGACTAAAAAGACCCTAATACGACTGCATCAGATTTGGCTCCTTGGTGGTCTTTTGGGGTTCACGAACATTTCAGCACAACAAGCTCATGCTTCCTCCCAGTGTACAACATAGATAGCCAACCGAAATGTGAAACTGAGGGAGGGGAATGATGGAGGTGCCTTCCACACCTTTCTGCAGGACCTGGTTGACATTGAGGGACTCACCCCTGGGTCAGGGATCCCTTTATTAGGCCATTGCTATCTACTTCAACTTCTGCCTGTGCCAGCTTCCTTCTCTCAGGCCTTGCTCAGTCCCTGGGAGCTCTCAGAATCAGCCTGTCATTAAGAGCAGACCTAGTCTGCCATAAGCCTGCTTCTCTCCTGGCCTCTGTTCCAGTTGTTCAGCCTCTCCCTTCCCTTTCCATCACTTCACACCACCGCTTCACACCACCACTGTGTGTAATTGGCACCTAACGCAATTAGCACTTAATGTGAGCTTTCTGCCATGCTAATGGAGTCCTCTTAGTGATGCCCAGGGGTGGAGTGGGGGTGGAACTTCTGAATGGCCCAGGGGAAGGAACTCAGGTAAACTGAGCCTCAAGTGGGAAACCAGGAAACCTGGGTTCCTTGACCACATTTGTCTGTGCCTGGTGTATAGCCTCAAGTCAACTATTCAACTTCTCTGTGCTTCAAAGGCTGCAAGGAGAAAGCAGAACTCACGCTCTGGTTCTGGGGACCTGTTTACAGCTAAAGCAGGGCTTAGCAATGGATTCATGGGTTAAACATAGCTCATTGCCCATTTTTACCAACAAGATTTTCAGGAGTGGAGCTACACTTGTGGGTTTGATTCTGGATGCTGCCAGGCTATTATGGCAGAGTCAAGGAGCTGTGGTGGAGGCTGATAGCCTATGAAGCCTATGTTATTTGCTCTCTGGCCTTCTGCAGAAAAAGTTGGTTGAGCCTTGATCAAGCAAGCCAAACGACTATAACTTTTTTTCTTAAAACACAGGACCATACCTGGTTTGATGGCACATGATTAGAATCCCAACCTTCAACAGGCTGAAGCAGGAGAATCTTATGTTTCTATACAGAATGGGCTACATAGTAAGTACAAGGTCATCCTGAGCTACATAGCAAGTTCAAGGCCAGCTCTGGCTCAGTGCGGGAAGAGTACATCCAGATGCCTCAGCAAATAAAAGCATTCACTCTGCAAGCCTGACAACCTGAATTCAGTCCCTGAGACCCACAGCTGAAGAGGACAACTGGCTCCCAAAAGCTGTCTTCTGACCTCTACATGGGCCTGGGTGGTGACATATGCGTGCACACACACACACACACACACACACACACACACACACACACACACACACCACCTCTTACAGGTACAGAGGGACAACTCACTACTGGCCTAGTAACCAATGGTTGGGTCAGCAATGTGGCTCAATGGATAAAAACACGTTTTAAAATCCTGAGGATGTTGAGTTCCATGCTCAAGTCCCATGATGGGAGGAGAGAACAAACTAACTTCTCTGTGCCTACTATTGAGTGCATCCACCATGAACAACAATAATAAATAAAAACTAAGTGGGAAACAAACACAAAGCTTAGGGCCAGAGTCTGTTCATTCATTCACCATTTACTAATACTTACTAGATGCAAAGATTCCTTGGAGAAGGTGGAGTCTCTGGAGTAAACCACACAAACCCAGCCCCTTTCCACAATGAAGAAGACATGGAAATTCATAAATACATATGGGGAGGTTAATGCTGCAGAGAAAATTCAAGTGGATCATGAGACAAAGAGAAGGAGGTGAAGTGCAGCTGAGATTTTAATTCAAGGGGGTCTGAAGGAAAGACACCAGGCAGAGGGAGCAGCAAGAGCAAAGATTCTGATGAAGGAAGGGAGCAGCCCTGTTGCTGGCACTTCAGAAAGCCAGCACGCCTACAATGGAGTGTGGAGGTAGAAGGTGAAGCCAGCATAGTCACAGGGGCTGGAGCTCAGGGCACTGTAAAGATCCTAGCCTTGACCAATAGAGAAAAAAATCGACTGGAAATATACCCACCATGGGACCCAGCTATGCCCCACCCCCAGGTACTTACCTGAAGGACTCCAAGTCAATGTATCACAAAGACTGTTTCACATCAGTGTCAAATACAGTATAATTATTCACAATAGGTATGTTATAGAAACAACCTGGGTGTTACACTTTTGTCTTTTTTGTAGGTCCTAGAATTTATATAGATAAAATCATAAATATATGTATGATATGAAAATAAAAATGAAACTTGGGGGTCCAATGAGGATTAATGGAAGCAGAGAAAATCAGGGGCATTGGAGAATATGTGCAATATACAGTATATACGTGTATGAAAATGGCTTTATGTAACCCGGTACTGTGTGTGATGAATATATACCAACGAAAATTAAAAATAAATATTTTTAAAGGATTCTGGCCTTGACTCCAAGAGCACTTCATTATCACAGGAGAGCTGTGTGCAGAGGGAAAACATTCAGTATTCAGTGTCTGCTTAGGCTTCAGGAGGAAAAATACTGTGGAGGTTGGGCAGGCAGCAGGGTTGAATGGTGGATGTTATTTCCCAAGTCAGAGTGGTCAGCGAGGTGCTTGCTTTAGAAACAAGGGGTAGAGTAGATGTGAGTCCGTATGGCCCCACCCCTGCCCTTCCCCAGAGTAGCTTGTCCTAACCTTGCCTTCTGGATGCCCGGAATAGATGGAATTTACCAGGACCTGTTACTGTCAGAAATGATTGGCATTAACAGCAGTGAGGAGGAAATGATCTTCTCACTGGAATGGGGTCAGCAGCTGGACACCAAGGCAACAGTCACCCTAGAATGCACTCTGACCAAAGTTCCAGGGTGGTCCAGAGTCCCTTTGAAGGCAAATAAGCAGACAGAATGCTCCTTAAACCCAAACCACCCAGGTCCCTCTGCCCCAGAGCCTTCCCAGATGCCTTGAATTAGAGAGCATCTAGAGCTATTTGTGTTGTGCCTAGGCTGACCTGGGGGACTCAGGGAACCCATGGAATTTAGTAAAAATGAAACTGTGGGACATCTAAGGGTAGATCAGATAGTTTTCATTTAACTATCAGAACACTGTCATAAAAGACTCTAGTATCGACCATGCAGGCAGCCTACTCTCTGAGAACAGTATGCCACAACAGCAGGATGAGGATGCCTCCACCATCAGATCCTTCAGATGACTCCAACCCAATTCAGGATCTGACCTGAGGCCCACTAAGACCTGCTTCTGGAACCCTTCTACAGTTCCTGGCCCGTGAGACCATGAGCAAAATAAAGCCTTGAAGTTTAACCACTGGTTGTTATGCAGCCAGCAATAATAATGAAATGGCAGTGAACAGTGGGGAATGCTTATAGGTGCCTCTATTCTCAGTACTCGAGAATTGGAAGCAAGAGGATTTAGAGTTCAAAGAAAGCCTAGGGTACAAAGTACGTGCAACACCAGCAAAACTCAGTTTCAGAGAGAGAGAGAGAGAGAGAGAGAGAGAGAGAGAGAGAGAGAGAAAGGGAAGGGGGGGGGGAGGGGGAGATGAGTAGAGGGGAAGGTAGGGGAGTTGGTAGAGGAAAGAGGGTAGAGGAGGAGAGAGGCCATAGGGAAGGGGAGGGTGAGGTGGAAGGGAGAGAGGAAGGGGGATAGGGAAGAGGAAGGAGAAAAGAGAGGAGAAAAGAGAGGAAGGTAGTAAGGAGGGAGAGAAGAGAGAAATGGAGAGGAGAGGAAGGGAGGGGAAAGGAAGGGAGAATAGGGGAGGGGAGGGGAGAAGAGAAATAGCACTGATTGTTGCAGAAGACCCATTGGTAGACTAGACCCGGTGGTTCCCTGACCCCAACTTACACAGAGAGAGGCAACTGTCACAGAAGAGACTGGAGCCATCCTTAAGCTCTTGTCTCCTCCAGAATGCCTCCATGGACCACCTGAAGATGGGGCCCTTGATGTCCTGGGCTATGAATAGCAGTGGCTGCTGCTGAGTTAAGGTAGCTCTCCTGCTCTTCTGTGCAGATGACAACATGGGGGCTGGAGATCATCACCATGGGCTGAACAGCATCTGATACCAAACACAGAGTGGGGGGGCCTCCTGAGTCCAACGAGGGAAAGATTTATGCTTCTTACTCCCCATCTGCAAAGCAAAACAAAAATAGCTGAAAAGCCGGTTTTCTGCTTTAGCAGCTCTGTGAATAAGCATATAAATTTCAGTGACATTTCTGGAGGCTTGCTGAAGGGGAAAAAAGCCATCTCCAGGACGCGGCCAGCAGCAGCGACAGCATATGGTTTGCTGAGAGCGGAGGCAGAGATCCTGTGAGTGCTGGAAAGGTGACTTTGCTGGGAAATTCAGAAGCAAGGCACAGTGGCCACCAATCCCCTCCCTCTTCTTTTAAACTTTTCCCATTTTTCATAGGAGAAGGAAAAAGGAAGAGGAGCAGAAGTAGAAGGAAGAGGAGGAAGAGAAGAAGAGGAAGAGGAGGAGGAGGAGGAGTCCCAGCAACAGCACAAGGCAGCCACTAAGGTCTATCAGTCCCAGGCAAGGAGCAGCTGTATTGGGTCCCTGGAAAGCCTGAAGGGCATCTTTAGGGTTCCATTTGCCTTGAAACATCCAGGCTTGGCCTCAGGCACAAGAAGAGGGAATTTTAGTCCCCAGCTCATAGAAAGAATGAGGGAAGTAGGCATAGAGCTGGGGGAGGAGCTGGATAAATGGACAACAGGATGGGACACTACTTTTTCAACCTTCCTGGAGCTTCCTATCCAGGGAGAATTCAAGCAGGCAGAAGGGAAGAAACATCTCCTGTCTTCTGCCAGGACCCAGAGCTGCCATTATAACCATATCAGCCTGGCACAGATACACATCTCACACCTCCAGACAGAAGGTAGGAAGGGGAAAACCTATGTGCAACTTCCAGGGAGTAAAGAAAGCCAACAGACTTCCTAGTTTGTGTCACATTTAAATCGGACCCTTATCCAGGAGGTGGAGTGTACCTTCGATCCCAGGAATTGCCAGGGCAGCCAGCTTGGGCTACATAGGAAAACTCTGTCTCCTATTAAAAGAATGAGTGAATGAATAAACACATAAGTACATTGTCTAAAAGCTTAAATGAATCACAAACTTCAATTTCTTTTTTTTTAAAGAAACCTAATTGTGTTTGAATCTTTAATTTTATGTTCATGAATGCTTTGTGTGTGTGTGTGTATGTGTGTGTGTGTGTGTGTGTGTGTGTGTGTGTGTGTGTGTGTTTTGCCCACAGAGGTCAGAAGAGGACATTGGATCCATGGAACTGGAATTATAAACACTTGTGAACAATCATGTGGCTGCTGGGAACCAAATCCAGGCCCCCTGTCTGAGTAGCATGTGTTTCTAGCTGCTGAGCCATCTCTGCAACCTCAAGGATGCCTTTCTTGACGTACATTTACACGTTGTTTTGAGCTATCGATTGTTCTTTAGTAGAAGTAAATGCATTTAAAAGTACATGGTCCAGGGGAAAGAAGACTGATTGGGCTGTGGGAGGGAAAAATGGTTAAAGTTCTTTCTTGACTGCTTCAAGAAAGGACTTTAGAGAGGGAAAGTTGTCCAAAAGACAAACAGCCTTGTTCGGTCTCACTCTGCTGCCAGGACCCAGGCTGCTGTGGGGCTGCATGACTGATGGAGAAATCAGCTACCCTTGCCCTCAGGAAGCAGCAGCCAGGCTCAGGACATCCTACCCTCCATCCTGAGCTCCACACAGTGTTTTGAATGTTCTAGAACAAAGCTAGGTTTGCAGAGCAAAGCTCAAGCTTCTCCCTAGGCTTGGGAAGCCCATTCCAACTTGCTGGTAGCTAGTACCCCACCAGAGGTACCCTCGCTGGGCACTGTCCTTGTGCTTCCTGCTCTGCTGAACTCCATGCCAGCTCCAAAGGTGGTCCATTCTCTTGGCTTACGATACCAGAGTCTCTGGGATTATCCTCCCCACTTCAACTCCTACACTTCTTTCTACACTGGTAGCAAATCCACTTCCATCTTTTTCCAAGATCCTTCCACAACTTCCTGCCTCCTCTCTTACCAAGTCTTATCAAGGGGTTGGAAGGTCTTTTACCATTTGCCTGGTGTCATAGGCCACTCCTTCCCAAAGAATGGTATAAGACAAAGGTCTGGGAACTGTTTGGTTACCTTTAAGGTGAATCTGGGAATCCCAGCGAGGAATTGGGGAGAGTGAGACTTAACTGGAAGGAAAGCAGATAAGAGCACGCGCACGCGACACACACACACACACACACACACACACACACACACACACAGGTGTGGGGGGCACTAGAGCTCAGCTTTTGGGAGAATCCTTGAGGAGACCTGTGGCCCTAGGCTCAGGGTTGGCTCAGAGCAAAGCAGCTGGATCACCTACCATTCCTGGACCACAATCCTGGAGCTCTGGCTGCCTGTAATTTCTACTTGTTCCAGTATTGGCCCAGATGCTCTCCCCTGATGTCCACAAAGCCTTCAGCCAGTGAAGCTGAGAGCCACAGAACTTGAAATGGTAGGCTGACAGAGTGCTGGAATCACCCACCACAGCTCCCTAGGCCAAGAAGCCAACAGAAAAGAAATCGCACCTGCTGTGTGCATGTGTGATACCCAGAGGTCCCCCAACTTGCCCACAATTTTTTTTTCCATTTTCCATTTGCCAGGGTCAACCATGCCTGAAAATACGAAATCTGAAAGGGGAAATTTCAGAAAGAAGTAATTCCTAAGTTTGGGATCAGGTGTCATTCTTTGGCTTCCTGGAACACAAGCACCTATACAGAGAGCCAACTACTGAGTGAGTGCCGAGTAGGTGGTGAATACAGTGTAGATCCACCAGATGAAGAGGGACAGTTTCTGTCTTCGGCTGAATGGAGCAGGATGGCATGAGACACATCAGACTGGCCACAAATGCTCCCAGGAGCTCATTGAAGATGCCCAACAGCGGCCTCGTGCTGAGCCAATGTTGCTATGTTATTCGCCTCACTTGTCTCATCCCAGAGTCACTGTATCACCTCACATTAGCCTGAGAGAAGGGTGAAGAAGATAATTGTGTGTGAGTGAGAGACACTGTACTCGTGACTATTATTTTATTGTATTGTTAGAATTCCAATTTTAGTGTCATAGCTAGTAACTTCAATGTGCCCAATTTATGTGTTAAATTTGATCATAGTTTCTACAGAAGCTGCAGTAAGGTGTCATTTCAAGCGTCCGCCAGGAGTCTTGCAAAGTGTTTCCCATGGAGGAAGAGATAACTGTCATGACTTAGATGCGGGCTTCTCTTCTCTGTTGTGTTAGATTTCCATCATTGGGACAAAGGCCAAAAAGAACGAGTTAGATGAAGGCTTTCCTTTGTCGCATGGTTTCAGAGGGTTTGGCCCATGCTGGCTGGCCTCAGTGAAGCAATACCTCATGGAAGAGAGGCATGTTGAATCACCTCATGGGAGCCAGCAAGCAAAGAGGAATAACAGGAAGGGCCCAGAGCCAAGACGCAGCCTTTGAAGGTTTGCCCTGCCTGCCACTTTCTCCAGCTCGGCCCCACCTCCCCCTTCTCCATAGCCTCCCCATTCTCCATTTAGGTTTAGAATTCAATAGTGGATTAGTCAGAGTCCTGCGATCTAACTGTCTCAGGAAAGGCTCTCATAGACACACCCAGAGGTGTGCTCGACTAATCTCCTAGGTGTCTTTCAATCAAACCAAACTGACAAGCAAGATTAATCATCACAGCAGACTGTCTAAGAACCTTGTGGCCAAGAAGATGGCTCTTCTCCTCTTTTCTTCCTTAGCTTTGCAAACAGAAAAATGACGGACAGTTAATCTCCTGAATAAAATCAGGACAATTGTGAACAGAGAACTTTACCCAGTGCTGAACTGGGTGTGAGGCAGAGTTTAACACATCCATTCTGCCCATGGCAGCAATTCCCATCTCACAAGTCAGCAACAGGTCCCACAAAAGTACACAGGCTCTTTAGACTCTCCATGGGAATGTTCCAAAGGTTCTGTCCATTGCTGGGCCTTCAGAGACAAGGGCTACAGTCAGGAAGCCCTTGCCTTCTGTCAGCTCAATTCTGATCCATCTTTGGAGACAGAAAGGAAGAGCAGAATGCCAGAAAGCTACCATGGACATAGAGGCCGGCAGCCTGAGTGGTAAATGCAGGGTGGGCTGCTGCCACAAGTCTTTCTGCCAACAGGTCAGAGGCTGAGGCCAGCTTTTGCAAGAGACTCCAGCCAAGCTGCTTGCAGAGCTAGGCTCTGCTTGGCTCACTCCTCTCCAGTTGCCCTGGGACCATGGCCTAAATGGTAACACACACACACACACACACACACACACACACACACACACACACACACATGGAAGAAAGGTTTTTATAGGTATGCTTGAGTTACAGATCTCCAGACAAGGCCATTCTGCATTGTTCAAGTAAATCCAATGCTATGTGGCTTCTCTCTCTTTCTGTCTCTCTCTGTCTCTCTCTCTGTGTCTCTTTCTCTCTCTCTCTCCCTCTCTCTCTCCGTCCTCTCCCTCTCCCTCTCTCCTTCTTCCCCACCATGTCAGCTTGATGTTACCTTTCCCTCCCCAGATCTAGTTTTCCCAAGGTATTGCTCACCTTCTAGCATGCTTATAAAATGGGCTGAAGTTTGTGCCTATACATGTGTCTATATGTGTACATATATGCATGCTTGTGTATATACAGGTGCAGAGGTGTGTGTAGGTACACATATGTGCATGTGTGCATGTGTAGACTAGAGGACAACCTCAAGTGGAATTCCTCAGTTGTCCTCCACCACCTTTCTGTTCTAAGACAGGGTCTCTCATTGGCCTGGAATTCACCAAGTAGTGGAAGATAGATGGCATGTGAGCCCATGAATCTGCCTACCTTCTCTCCAGCCGTGGAGTTTAAAATGCACAGTAGCAACATTCTAGAAGAGCATCCAGTATTCTTAACTTCTGAGCCATCTTTCCAGTACCTTCTTAATTTTAATTCCACACAATGGCACTTTTTTTTGGAGTCTGAAGATCAAAATTAAGTCCTCCTGTTTTGAGGCCAGCACTTTGCCAACTGACTGACTTCTTCCCTGCACCCTATTCTTGTGCTCAGTTGTTTATAGTCTCTACTGAGAATTAAGCTTCATGAAAATAAGCTCCAATGATATTTATTCACTATTTTGTACATCATTATTTTTCAACACACAGAATGGAGGCCAACTCATGGTAGGCTACCTGCTTAGACGATCAGTGGATGATGGTCTGAACACAGACTACATTCTACAGTGCTGGGTACAGATGTGGCTGCCTGCTTATACCAACTATAGTTCTTTTGGTACCTGGAATAGCCCAGGGAGATGTCATTATTGGTTAATTTCTCATAGAAGGCAGAGAGCGGGGAGTATTAAAGAGTGGAAATAATTTATCTGAGATCACACAGAAGTAGAAGTGAAATTCAGACTCAGAACCATATGACTGCAAGCCCCACCTCTTCTCCAATACACACCCACAAAAGGAAGGGTCATCTGGAGGTTGGTAAGGACATGGGAACCAGTGCCATGTGCCATGTGCCATGTGCCATGAAGAACTAGTTACAAACCACCTAAAATGGGTGTGTGCCCAAGATCCGAAGGTTGGCATCTGTCTACCCCCTATATTTGTGGAATTACAATTAGGAAGGCACTGGAGAGATGGCTCAGCAGTTAAGAGTACTGGATGCTCTTCCAGAAGACCTGGTCCAACTCCCCGTACTCATAATGGTCACTCATGACTGATAGTCCAGTTCCAGAAGCTATAATGGCTTCATCTGACCTACATCTTCATCAGATGCACTTATATACAAGCAGGGGAAACACTCATACCAATAAAACAAATCTTTTTTTTTTTTAAGTAGGAAGGCATTTCCCTGTTAACTGATATGTCCCTAAGTCACTATTTTCAGTACTGTAGACACAGTCACCCACAAATATAATCAATAAGCATTTATTTGATCACTTGTAGGACCTACTGCTCTATTCTTATCAGGAGGGGAACCTGCCCCTTGGGGGAAAGTTCTGGGCTCACTCACAACATCTTATCACTTTAAAATAGCATTCTTCTGGGTACAGAAGTATACTCATCCCACACTGTAGGCAACCTGGAAGCGATGACACAACAGGAAGCACCTTCAGCCAAAGGTCATAGGGACAGGAATGCAGAAGTCACTACATACTTACTCTGGCTTCCCAACACTGCTAGCTAAGGGCAGCTCAGGCCACACTACTTTCCAGAAGGTTCCCAGCAGGTCTGCACCTCACTTCCCCCATCGCTCATACTGGTTATAGGCTTCCCTTCCTTTCCTGTCTCACTTCTGCACCCACTTACTGGGCTGCTGGGACCTCTTTGCCAATAAACACCTTGCATGTGGATCTTTGAAAGAAGGCAAACTAGAGCATTGGTCATGAGCACTGAGCTAGCAGTTGGCAGCAGAGCAAACTGTGTTGAGGATCCCAGAGTCCCAACCACAGAAGGATCTGGAAAGGCAGCTTCCTCTATAATGTGGTACTCCCTCTTGCAGTGCCTATCAGGGGTGCACACACCAGGGACGTGCCAAGAGGATGGCATACCACTACTTCAATTCTGAAAACACCTTCCAGGTCTGACACACCAAGCAAGGAAGTCAAGTTCCTGTTGCTCAGCACAGTTATCCTACAGAAGTCATTCTGAGTCTAAAAGAGATTCAGTCATTCCTTTTAATCCCGTGAATCTCTAATTGCTCATCAGGGTGCTAAGTACAATAGCACTAGTCACACAAACCAGGATTTCACATGGAGCCTCTGACCTGATAACCAAAATGTGGTCCAGATCTGTTGTCTCTGAAGTCACCTAAAAGGCACAGGCTCCAAAAGGTGCACTCATGAAGTGTGTACCCAAACCATTTTTTAAAGGTTTTATCTCTTTGTAAATTGTGTGTATGTGTGGTTTTGCCTGTGATTGCAGTGTTTGTAGAGGTGTTCGTAAAGGTGTCCTCTCCCATGGAGCTGGAGTTACAGACTGTCAGGAGCCACCTGATGAAAATGCTGGGAACCCATCTCTCGTCCTCTGTAAGGTAAGAGAGTGCTCTTAACTACTGAGCCATCTCTCCAGCCTTCCCACTCCCCCAAAGTATTTGTGAGTGATAGAAGCTACCAGTCCACCAGTAAATACCTCCCTGAGGTGTCTCACTTGGAGGACCACACTCAGGAACCAGAAGCAGCTGTGGAGTAATGGCTTTTAATTCAAGGTTTCATTATCTTAAAATCGTACCTTTCTTTCTTTCTTTCTTTCTTTCTTTCTTTCTTTCTTTCTTTCTTTCTTTCTTTCTGAAGTCACTAATCTTCACACAAACAGACAGATAAAAGATGGAGAAGTCACTACATCCCCCAACATAGTCCCAAAGCAAACTATGATAGACTCCTTCCACTCAGCCGGCTGGCATTGCATTGTCCTCAAGAGGAGTGTTCAGAAAACCCAATGCCATATGGCCAAAGCCAGTGAGTGACTAGTCCAGCAGTCTGTGGGAGTCCAGCCCTTCTTAGCATTCTTGGCTTAGTCTGTGGCCTTTGCAGACCTTCTCTGTCTGGCAACCTGGAGCCCTGGAATTGCAGGCACTGGAAGAGGGGAACTCATGGACTCCTCAAGGTTTTGCCAAAGTACCTTTAGTGCCAGCTTGGAGATCGGTGCCAGGGAGAGTCTGTTGCTGGCTGCTTCAGGCTTCTCCATCTATCCTACCCCATGCTACAAGCAGAGACCACCTGGGAAGGCCGTGTTGTCTGTTTCTCCTCCCCTGGTTTGCAGCTGCATCCTCCAAAGAGTCTCCAGAGACTCTAGGATAACGTGACCTTCACATGCCTGGTAGCCTGCGTTCATCCCCAGGAAGAGGTCGGAAATCTCCTCCTGGCCTATGCTTAACAGCCAGCCAGGTGCCCTTCCAGCACAATTGGGCGGCTGAACTTTCTTCCGGAGCTGAGCTTCTCCATTCTTGTTTAATTCACTGGGAGTCCTGGGCTGGTGGAATGGTGTACTAAGATCAAAGAGAGAGGGAAAGGGCTCCCCTGAAGGCACATCAGGCCTCTCTGGGAATGAAACATTTTCTAATCCAGGAAGTAAAAATCCTGCATTTTAGACAGTGATTAAAGATGAGATATTCTAAGTCTCTGAGGTCTGGGGTGAAAGAAGAGTTCGGGTTTGGGGAGGCTTTTTGCCCCTCAGTGCCACTCAATGCTAAAGGGGGCAAGTTGTATTTTGCAATTCAGCAGTCTCAGAGGTCGACACCATGAAGTGAGCATGTTCAAGGCGCACAAAAGCATGCCATAGGAAACCAAGGTCCTGAAAGACCCCAGCCCTCTTTCTGGGGCTCACTTCTATCCAGACCCCTCTCCAGGCTTTTCCAGGCAAGATTCCTAAAGCAAAAGAACTCGTTCATTCAGCAAATATTCAGTGAAGCACTATTCTGCGCCAGGTGGTGGAAACACAATGAGGCAGAGCACAGATGTAGCCCGCCCCTGCCAGGGTGTGCAGTGTGTGGAGCAAAGAATCCTAAATAAAGCAGCGGTCTATTCTGAAGGAAGATGCTGTGTGCGTTTCAGCCACGGGGTGTGAGCTAGTCCTCGGAGTGAAGGGAGCTTGATGGATGTAGACAGTGATCCTCAATGAAAAAGGGGGACCGCCAGCAGAGCCTATCCCTGCAGGTCAAGTTCACAGTGATTGACACCAATGAAGTACCACCTCCACCCTCATCCCCCGTGCATGTTAGGACTTTGCAGGATGCAATCAGGGAAAAAAAAAAAAAAACAAGACTGAAAACCTCCACAGGACAAACAGCCTAGTTTCCTCCCTCAGATACGTGGTGAGGAAAGAAGAAGAGCTTAGGAAAAACAGTTTCATATGTGCATCCTTCTTTGGATGCCAGCACAGACTATCCACTTAAAAATAATCACACTGGGGTCTGGAGAGATGGCTCAGTGCTTTAGAGCATGTACTGCTCTTGCAGGGGACCTGAGCTCAGTTCCCAGCACCCACATCAAGTTGTTCATGATCTCCTGTAGTTCTGGATCCAGGAGATCTGAGCCCCTATTCCCACCCCTAAGAGCGCCTGCACTCACCGCGCATACAAATACACATGCACGCACATACTTTTAAAACAAGAAAACACTATATCAAATATAGTATATATTTAATAAAATATCACTTAAGTATACTTAAATATTAAGTATCAAATAAATAACAAATCTTTTTTTAAAAAAACTATTAAAATAATGATCTTATCAATGAAACAATCAATGAAGCATCCACTGGATATTTTTCACTACTTAGGGACTGTTAATTACTTGTTCACATAATAATGGTGTCCGCTGTCTTTTTGAAAGTACTCTTCTTTTAGAGATAAATTCAACAATATTTTATAGGGCTGATGATGTAATGCTGCAATTTGCTCTGCATCCTATGTGAAAAGGAGTTGATAAGGAGATAGAGGAAATCAACTGGCCATGGTCATTGTTATAGCTCAATGTTGGGTAAAAAGCACAGCTTTGCTGTGGTTTAGGGAAAGTTTGGATATACCCCTCAAAGGTTTATGTGTTGGAAGTTTGGTCTCCATTGTGGTTTTGGGAAAGGTGGTAGAGCCTTTGACAGGAAGGTCCTACTGGGGAAATACTTGAGAAGGGGTTAATAAAGTTATCCTGGTAACCCAAGAAGGTTCCTCAAGACTGAGTTGTCATGAAATGACAAGTTGGGCTCACACTCAGGCTTTCTATCTTGTCTTATGACTCTTTCCCCTCTTGTATCCACTGCCTACATGATGATGCTCTACCACCAGACCGAAGTCCAAGCCAAGCCAAAGTTATCACAACACCCTTGAACCCCCAGGAAAAAAAAAAAGACATTTAAAAATCTTCTCTCTCAGCCAAAAAGACGGTTCAGCAGACAAAGGTGCCTATTGCCAAATATAATGTTCTGAGTTTATCCCCAGGACCCACATGGTAGAAAGAGAAAACAGACTCCCATGGGTTGCCCTCTGACTCCCACATGAACACCGACCACGATGAGCACTTGCCACAGCCTCTGCCAAAACAAATAAGTAAATCATATATTTATTATACAACTTTTGGCATTTTTATAGCAGCAGAGAATGCAATAATATATGTTTGAAATTTCCATAAGTTTTCCCCAAGGCATATATGCAAAGCTTGCAGGTATACAAAGAGCTATGGTTGGGACTGGGCACACATTCCAGCCCTTAAAAGTGGGTGGTACACCTAGACCTGGCGAAAGAAGGTTCTATGTTATGGAAGGGCTAAGGAAGAGAAGCAGGGCTAGACTATGTAGAATCCAGGTGCCTAAAGCCCCCTCCCTGTGAATTTCTGAGGTTAGTTTTAAGCTTCTTGGAAGAAAGAAGTCCAGGACTTCTTTCCCTTCCCCACCCCTACCCCAGCACAAGAGAAGGATGGAAGTGAGTATGTAGGCACATGATCTTAAATAGATTCTGAATAGCTGATGAAGGAGCCTCTTACAAGGGGTTCTGGTCAGTGTGGGGAACTTCTCCACTGAAAGGAAAGTTACAAGGCCAAGCAAGTGGGATGTGGTAAAGTCTTAGACACAGACACAAACCGAGCACAAACCTTCCATTGCCTTCCTGTGGCCACCATAACCAGCAAACACAGCCTGGGTGGCTTCCAGCAATGTAAATTGATTCTCTCCAATGCAAGAGGCTAGAAGTATAAGGTCTGTCAGTATGTCCATGCTTCCTTAGAAGGTTCTGGAAAAGACGCCTAGGTCACCTCATCCAGCAATCCCTCCAGTATTTGACTTTTAGACACATCATTCTGGTCTCTACTGCCATATTCACATGACTTTCTGCCCTCTGTAAGTTTCCAAGTTTCTCTCCTCATGAGGACGTGATCACTGGATGGCAGGCCCACCATACCATAATATGATCTGCAGATACCTATTTATAAATGAGAAGAACACAGCCCCATGTGCCAGAGAGCAATGATGGGAGCAAAGCATGGAAGTATTCAGGTTGGGCAGGACCCCAAAGCAGCAGCTCTAAGAATGTCCTTAGGGAAGTGAGGAATGCCAGAACAAAGTGTGGTTCCTGCTTCCTTGTTACTCTTACCTTGTTACCTCTGGGAGCTACATGAGAAGGCTTGACTGGATATAAAAGAAGGCACCACCATCCCTTGTGGTTATGCCAAATAGACTGACCACTTCACTGCCCCTAATGCATCAGCCCAGTTTCTGCTTTAAGTCCTTTTAAAGCCTCCAGAACAGTTAGCATCTTGATGGTGTCTCATTCCCAAGGACCTCTATAGGAGCTTCTCTCTCTCTCTCTCTCTCTCTCTCTCTCTCTCTCTCTCTCTCTCTCTCTCTCTCCTGTAATAAAATTCTCTCTAAAAGTTATCCTTTGTGCTCTGTGAATGTTATTCTTTAAATTCTTGAAACAAGAACCCCCAAACCACTGTTTTAGAGTGTCTTCGTTAGCCACCAAGTTTTATGGGACCCTAGCTCCTGAGCTATGTCCATTTGAAACAGGAGGAAAATCCTCCAGCAAACTAAAACTGCCCCCCAATTTTCCTACTACGACTTTTACATAACCTTTGCAGGACACAATCTGCATATAGCACGGTGTCTGGTGGACCCTGGAGGAGGACATAATTGGATCCATTTGGAATTTCCCTGGGGTCTTCCACTTTTTCTAAATTCTCAGTGGATCCTAAGAGTCTGGTGAATCACATGGTTCCCTTAAATCAATCTTGTTGGAGTCTAGTAACTACAGAAAAGTATCCCAGAATTGGCCAGGCCCTGATCACATGACAAACTCCTGCAGAGGCTGGTGCAGGAGTGTTCTACAGATGTAACAATGGTACAGGGCAGATGGTGACAGTAGACAACACTGCAGCTACTGAGCATCAGCAGGAGGAAGAACCTGAAATAGTCATCTTTGTGCTTACTGTGGCATGGAAGGTCATGGGGATATGGCTTATCACACGGTCTACAAAAGTTCTTATGAGCTAACATCAAAAGAAACTTTAACTTGACTCTCTGAGTTGAAGTATGACCTCATCAAAAGTTACGTTGATTGGCTCTTTGTAGATGTAATCAAAGTAAGATGAGTTCAGCAGGACTTAAGAGTGAGCTCAAATACAGTTAGTGACTAGAGTCTTCAGGTGAAGACAGAAATGTAGACAGAGTCATCTAGAGGAAGGTTGTGTGAACACAGGTGGACACCAGGCACCAAGACTGCTGACAATGAGAACCTAGAACAAAGGCCCAGGACAGGCTTTCTGTAGCATCTCCAGAAGGAAACACCATATCCCCAATACCTTTATTCCCAACTTCTGCTTTCCAGAACTGGAAGAGAAGCCAGTTTGATATCATTTGTTACAGCAGTTATAGGAGACTCATACACTCTGTATGCCTGTCAATGATTTCAGAACAGGAAGAGCTCCTTTGCTCCCAGGCCCTATAACTTCTCTGACTGTAATTCTACAAAGCTACAAGGACACTACTGTACACACACACACACACACACACACACACACACACACAGAGAGAGAGAGAGAGAGAGAGAGAGAGAGAGAGAGAGCATTTTTAACTGGTTTACCAAATTCAGGCAAATAACCACAATATTTGGCATTACATCTGTAATCCACTGGTACCATCAGAGTGGCTGTGGTTGAATATCAGCTTTGAGAAGGGTGGGATCAGGGTGGGATCTGTCACTTTTTTCTTTCTGTCTGACAGAAGCTTCTACTTTCCTGGTGTCCACAGGTAGAATAGAGAAGAAGGAGAAGGGTACAGCAAGTGGACATAGCCAGTCTCCCATTAGATGGCATCTTGGGCCTTCCCAGGACTTGAGGACCTTGGCTCTTTCAGAAGAGCTTTGGTGAGCTCTTCAAGATCTCCAACCTCATCTTCCCATGACAGTCTAGGCTGTCCCTTCTTAGAGTGAGCACCCCCACTGCTTTTAGTGTGTCCCACTTGCATAGACATTTGGAATCAGACACACTTCCATCATGCTACAAAACCAAAGCAGTTTGCAGGGGTGTTTCAGTGAAGTCCCATTACTGGTCCTACAGGCCCTGGGACAAGGATTCAGTGTGAGTCACCTGTCTGGGAGTAGATCCAAATATCCACCACTGTTCTGTTAATATATAGGAGAGCAGACATTTACTTCTTAGATCTCTCTCTCTCTCTCTCTCTCTCTCTCTCTCTCTCTGTGTGTGTGTGTGTGTGTGTGTGTGTGTGTCCGTGTGTGTGCCCTGTCTCTGTGTGTGTACACTCAGGTCATAATGCTCACATATCTTCCTGGACCAAATACCACTAAGCCTTCCAAATAGAGTGCTGACATTATATGTCATAGGCCCCCAGGAGACATCATGTCCCCCATCATACATCCACACCCACTTCAACGCACTTCTCTAGGTGGGCCCTCAGACATCAGCAAGAAATTGGTTCTCACCAAAGAAGCCTGCTTACAGAAACCTCCAGTGTCTCCTCTCCTCAATCCTTTACATGCTTCTCTGGATTCAGCCCCCTTTGACTACTTTTTTGATATTTCCTTTGGGGAAAAAAAAAACCTGTAGTTTGCACATCTGTTGGATTTTATAAGCTATTGTCTTTGGTTCCCCCAAGTAAAGCACACAGTTTTGGGCCCAAGCTTGGAGGCTCAGTTCTAGGGGTACCACTGATCTCCTACTTCCACCCGACCTGGACTCTGCATCATGTCCTCTCCTAAGACCCATTTTTGACAAGGCACCAGAGACATCCACTGGTGCTCTCTGTGGCACAATGAACACTTTCTGGACCTTTCTAGAAGCTTCAGCCCAAGTTGAAAATTCCTGGCCTGGGGACAACCTAAACACTATACAGGGTGGAATAATGACCACCCCCCCCCTTCAAAAGATATGTCCACCCAGGGGCTATGAATGTGGACTTACTTGGAAAGAGGGTCTTTGTAAATGTAAGGATCTCAAGGTGAGAACATCCAGGATTAAGGTAAATTCCAAATCCAAGCATTTGTCCTGAGAAAAAGAAAAGACTGCAACAAGCCCAGAAAGAAGGTGACAGTTTGCCAACAGCCCCCAGAAGCCTGGAAAGATGCTTAGAAAAGAATCTCTCTCAAGGCCTCCAGGAGGGAGCAACCCTTCCTTCACCTTGGTCTCAGATTTCTGGCCTCCAGACCTGAGAGATGATCAATTTCCGCTGTTTTCAGCCACTCAGTTCATGGTAATTTGATATAGCAGCCCAGGAAACTAATCAAAGAGAGACAGCCACTGGTGTTCCCCCTTTGGCCCGGACTTTCCCCTCTCCCTCCCATGCAGAGGGTTCTTTCTCTGTTGTTGCCTCTGTTTTTCACATTGCCAGGAATACTTAAGCCTTAGCTGCCCTACCAACTTCATGGATATGCTCCAGCCTTTGACACATGTGTTCTGTGACTATGACTACACGTGGATTCTTTTCCTCAGCTTCCCCAGTCCCGTCCCACTCCCAAAGTTCTCTTCTCATGTGTGGTCTCCCTGACTCCAACCTCAACTCGAGCTCACATACCCAGGGTTCATGTGACTCTACCAAGTGGCCAGAGGTCTAGTGTCCTTTAAAGCAACCAACAGACTTATTGGAGCCCTGTTAGGTGCTGGGCACTGTGCCTGCTTTGGGACATTAATGATAAACAAAAAAAAGACAGTTGTCTGCCCTTAGGCAGATCTCAATGAACTGGTCTTTTACTTCAGGCCCCAGGGGGGAACACAGCCTGAGGCTGACAATTTGACCTCTTTCTCCTGCACTGGAAGCCAACAGTTTGTCACTATTTCATCTTCCTATCAGCCATCGGAGAATAGACTTAGCATTTTAATGCCACAAAAACTAAAGGTGAACCTGGGTGTGGCTGGCCACTCATGCCTTTAATAGCATGCAGGGGTAGAGATGGGGTTGGTAGAAATTTGAGGCCCGTTCTGAGCTATATAGGGAGTTAAAGGCCAACCTAAGCTATACAATCTGACTTTTTCCTTTGTTTAAAAAAAAAAAAGTATAGTTGGAGCTAGATCAGTGGTTGAAAACACTTACTGCTCTTTCAGAGGATCCAGATTCAGTTCCCAGCACCCACATGGCAGCTGACAACTGTCTGGAACTCCAGTTACAGGGAATCTAGCACACTCTTCTGGTCTCTGGAGACAGCAGGCATATGTGTGGTGCATGTAGAGAAGACACTCAGACACATAAACTAAAGAAACATTTTTTATGTAATTAAGAACTCTAGACCCCCAAGAAAATAAAACCAGGGGTCTATAAAGTGCATGGGATTCCAAAAGGTTATTCTAAAACGCTGTTTGGGTTCATTGTGCCCTTCTCAAATCCTCCATTAGTACTGACTTCCAGAACCTCAGGATGTGACATGTGGATACAGTATTGTTGATGAGTCTACTGGCTAGTTTTATATCAACTTGACACACGCAAGAATCCTCTGAAATCAAGGAGCCTCAACTGAGAAAATGCCTCCATAAGATTGGGCTGTAGGGCATTTTATTAATTACTGAGCCATGGGGAAGGACATGGCTCACTGCAGGTGGAGCCGTCCCTGATCTGGTGATCTTGTGGTTGATAAGAGAGCAGGCTGAGCAAGCCACGGGGAGCAAGCCAGAAAGCATCAACCCTCCATGGCCTCTGCATCATCTCTTGTCTCCAGGTTCCTTCTCTGGGTGAGGTCCTGCCCGCACTGCTTTTTATGATGGGCTGTTATATAGAACTGTGAGGGAAATAAACCCTTCCCTCCCCATGTTGTTTTTGGTCATAGTACTTCAGCATAGCAATAGAACACTAGGACAATGACCAAGTGAAGACAAAGTAGGTCCTTATCCAGTGTAACTATTGCTCTTTTAAAATGGAAAAATTGGGGCTGGAGAGATGGCTCAGCTGGTAAGAGCACTGACTGCTCTTCTGAAGGTCCTGAGTTCAAATCCCAGCAACCACATGGTGGCTCATAACCATCCATAATGAGATCGTATGCCCTCTTCTGGTGTGTCTGAAGACAGCTACAGTGTACCTACATACAATAAATAAATAAATCTTTAAAAAAATAAAATGGGAAAATTGGTACTCATATACATACCTGGTGGGGAGATAATAAGAAAATACAATGATCTCCATCTACAAGCCAATGATAAAGTCCCAGAACACATTTTCATAGCCAAAAAGGAACCAACCCTACCAAACTCCTGATTTTGTACTTCTGACATCCATAACTGTGAAATATGTTCACACCCAAGCTGTGGTACTTTTTGTTATAGCAGCTCTAGCAGACAAATACACTGTGATTGTTGGTTGTGACAATGAGAAGAAGTGGGCCTCTGGTCCTTGGTGATCATCGAAAAGCAAAGAAATTGAGACAGAAACCAGGGGCCCCTGAAATGAGCTCTCCTGAGCATCAGGTGTTCTTCAAATTCCCTAGGCAGACAGGGAACAGCTTGAGCATACCTGGTTTCACATCTGGGCTGTTCAACTTGGCAGCTGTAGAATTCAGCCCAGATTCTTAGCTTCCTCCCATGAAAAAGAGAAATACAACGTGCTTCACAAACTTGACAAGATAAAAAACAGCTGACCCAGGCCTAGGCCACAGCAGATGCCCTCTGTGGACTATTTTGAGATGGATTCCCTCAGAATCAGATCCTGAATAAAGATCAGAGTGCAAGTGATTTCCTTGGGAAAGGACTCTTGAGTTGTTCAACAGTATTTAAGTGACTCAAGGGATGGGAATGGCTGTCAGTAAAGCGCTTGGCATGAGAGCATGAAGACCTGAGTTCATACTTTCAGCACCCACATGAAGAGCACCCACTTACTAACCCCAGTGCTGGGGAAGCAGAGACAGTAGGACTGTCAGAGCTCATCAGCCAGTCTAGAGAAATCAATTATCTCCAAATTTAGTGAGAGGCCACTTCTCAAAACAAAAACAAAAACAAAAACCAAAATAAGTAGAGTGGTTTCAGAAGACACCTGACACCAACCTGAGTCATTCATACTCATACATGTTTGTCTACATATACATCACGGGTACACATACATGTGCAAGAATGCATGCATGCACATATATACCACAAATAAATAAAAATAAAAGTGGCACAAGGGAGGAAAAGGTTAAATGGGGTCCATTATTAAGCCCCTTATAGCAACAATGACAAGAATGCAATCCCATAAAGTAGCTGAGAAAGGGTACATACTAGAGCCTGAGGTACCCTGCCTGTAGGGTGCAGAAGCTGGGATAATTACCCCAGCAGCACCCCACAGGCATCAGTGGAAAGCTGCTCTTGCACCCGTGTTGAACCTCTCTTGCTGCTGTAATATGTTCTCCTGGACTTTGAACCTTAAAGTGACAAACGCATTAGCTCCTAGATGCCAACAGAGCAAAATGGATCACCAGGGCTGTGTTCCTTCTGGAGACTCCAGAGGAGAATCCGTTTCTTTGCCTTTTGCAGCTTCCAGAGGTCAGGCATATACTTTGGCTTTTGGCCCACGTGTTAGTCAGCTTTCGATCACTATGACAAAATATCCAAGATGATTCACTTATAAAGAGAAGAGATTTATCTTGGCTTGCAATTTAAGATGCTCCTATCCAAGATCAGATGACCCATTGCTTTGAGCCTCCACTGGGTGTCCCAGATGGTAATGTTTAAGACTATGTGGCAGAATAAATTGTCTACCTCATGACCAGGAAGCAGATGAGGAAACGAGGGGTGAGGGGGGGAGACAAAACAGAGTTGTGTAATCCCTAAGGATTTCCTACTTGCTCTTCTCACTTCTTAAAGGTTTTGCTTTGTATTCCAATAGTGATGAACTGGGGACCAAACTTTTACCAAGGGGGCCTTTGGGCAGATGACACATTCAACCCACAATGGTGCCCATGGAGTACTCTAATCTATTGTCACAGGTTCTTGTCTGCTTCCATTGTCATGCTGCATTCTGGCCCTCCTGCCCACCTCTTATAAAGGCCCACCCTGGGCTGAGGAAGTAGCTGTGAGGAGAGTACCTATGTGGCATGCATGAAGCCCTGGGTTTACTCCCCAGCACTTCACAAAATCAGACGTGCTGGTATGTACCTGTAATCAGAGCATCCAGGAGGAGCGGGCAAGGATCAGAAATTCAAAGGCATCTGTGAGGAGCGGGCATGGCCGCATGGGCCAAAGATGGTTTATGCCAAGCCCCGTGACCTCACTTGTTTATCCCAGTCTCAGTCATGCACAGTAAAAGCAGTGCAAGTAACTCGTTGGAGAGATTAGCGAAACATCTCGCGATGCCATCCTATCAGCCAATCCTACATGTTGCCTTGGATGTGTGCGTCTATGGTTGGGTGGTGTGAGGTGGCATGAAAATGGAAGTATAAATTGAGGACAGCCCCAGACCAGCCAGTGACCAGAGGAGACAGACCAGCCAGGGGCCAGAGACCAGAGACCAGCGTAGCAGAGAGAGGCCAGAGATGAGGAGACCGGACCAGTGTTAGAGAGCACCAGCATAGGAGAGTGCCAGCAGCGTTAGGCCCGAGAGCAGCAGATGAGGAGAGCAGCACCAGCGTTAGCCAGCCAGTGTAGGAGAGAGCAGAGTGAGAGAGAGAGAGAGAGAGAGAGAGAGAGAGAGAGAGAGAAGCAGAATAAAGCCACCTCACTCTCAGGCAAGCTGCACGGAACCCACCCTGCCGCTTCCCCTGTGTCATCTCTTCCCCACATTTCTGCCGGACTGAGACGTGGGAGATTGGGCTGCGGCAGGCATCCTTGGTTACTAGTGAGTTCAAGACCAGCCTGAGCTATATAAGATCCTGTCGTCAAAGTGTCGTTTAAATAAAGTCTCACCGCATCTCAAGAGCCTTTTTCTTCTCTTTCCTTTTTTTTTTTTTTTTTTTTTTTTTTTTTTTTTTTTTTTTTTTTTTTTTTTTTTTTTTTTTTTTTTTTTTTTTTTTTTTTTTTTTTTTTTTTTTTTTTTTTTTTTTTTTTTTTGGTTTTTCGAGACAGGGTTTCTCTGTGTAGCTCTGGCTGTCCTGGAACTCCTTCTGTAGACCAGGCTAGCCTGGAACTCAGAAATCTGCCTGCCTCTGCCTCCCGGGTGCTGGGATTAAAGGTGTGCGCCACCACACCTGGCTCAAGAGCCTTATTTAGTCACATCTGCAAGTCCCTTCTGCCATCAAGCACCAAAACCAGGGTTCAAGACTGGGACATGTATATTCTTGGGAACTATTATTTGGCTTATCACACCAGATCTTTCAAGCCTGTTTCACAAAAGAAGCATGCCTTCTAGGCTGGGAAAAACACTCAGATCTGGACTCCAATCCACAGGAAAAGTGGTAGGGTGTGAGCAGGAGACTGAGGCTAAGAATCAGAGCCATTGGTGACAGGACAGAAAAATAAGAGCACACAGGACATGTGACCTGGCAGAGACGGAGCACATGGCCCACAGAGTCCTCAGAACTCTCAGAGTAAGGGTGTGGAAGAGGAATCCATTTGTTAGAACAATCAGCTCCTTAACAGGCTGCATCCTTGAGGGGATACTAATGCATGATGGGGATACAGTTCTTTCCACAATATAGCAGGGAAAAATGAGGGTAGCAAGCTGTCCTGGGCCACAGAGTGGAGGAGTGAAGACTAGCTCTTGAATCTCCTCACTGATGCATTCCCCAGGGCTGCCACCCCACCCCACCCCACCCCCTCCCAGCTCCAGCACATCTTGGAACAGTCTGGAAAGAGCCAGGCCTGTGGCCACACCTGAGAAGATGCCAGTCTCTCGGTCATATAATCGTCTACATCTGCGCCTTGGAGTGCCTGGCTGAGCTGCTGGAATGGGAGAAGGGCCCAGCAGGACTGTTGATGAATTCGATTGCTTTCCCAGAAGTTTCAAAATGTAGCTACTATGGCTGAGCATTGTTTATCATCTATCTCTGGTAATTTGCCTCCTACGTGTGTACATGGGAGATCTGTTGCCAAATCCTGTTGATCATTCCTCCCCAATCTCTCACTCCCCCATCTGTCGCCTCTTTTCCCTTTCTCCTAACTCTTATAGCTCCCTCAACTCCCAGTTTGTGGTACCTCTATGTCCTGAGAGTCAATCTATGCATCGGGCATCCTGCTTCCTAATGAACTCCAGCTGAGACCAGGATGGGATAGGTTGTTAGATCCCCATCCATATTCCTCCGAATCTTTCCAGTTTCAGTCCTGGCAACTGCCAGTATTCACATTTCTACTCCTAAAGGGCTGCTTTTTTTTTTGAACCAGAATTTGGAAGTGTCAAGGAAATGATGCCCTCAGAAAACAGCCCCCAACAATAATGAGAGTGTCAATACCTCTCAGCTCCTTGTTGCTTACCAACAACGATGACTGAACTGCATGCACACTAGGATTGAGTTCCCGTGACCCACTGTAGCAGCTGGTTCTGTAATGCCCTTCCCATTTGCCTTCTCTTCTCTGTCTTGCTTCCCATCCCCCCTGTCAGGTCCTATTGCCATTGTCCAAGAAAACTCTGAAGCCTAAGTCCATCGCTTGGGTTTGCTTCAGGAGACCCAGGCTACTGGTTACTTATCTCCACAGCAACTGGTCAGAGAATGCCTCCCCACACACTCAGCCTAAGAGCCAAGGCTCTCCAAGCTGCATCCATCCCTCACTGCCATGAGAACTTCATTTTTACATCATGCATGTGACAGAAGTTGAGGAGCTCTGCTGACATTCTTCCTGGCTTCCTGTAAATGTGGCTTTAGTGTCTCTTTGACCTGTAGCCCGACTCTCGTCTTCTTCACCTTGCTTCCTGTAGTGTATAATCGCTTTAGAGGTATGAATGGAGCCAAAAGGAAGAGTGTGGATCATTGCTGCCTGATGTTTGATGTGGATCACAAGGATGGACCTGTGGGGACTCGTTATGCTATTCTGCTTACTTGGTAGACATCTGGCATGTTCCATATAGTACAAAGCTAAGAAACAGTTCTGTTCCATATAGCACTCTACTCACAATGTACTCCCCCAGCCCTTGTTGGCCTTGTTTCTGCAAAACCCACACCTCTTGTCTGCTCTGCTCTTGTGTAGAGTGGGTAGAGAAGGTGGAGTCTCAGCAGCCACTCTTCACCTGGGTATATGGAGTCAGTGGATGAACACGCTGGCTCCCTCCCTCTGGAGTGTGCAAACTCTGAGGGTGTTTCTCACCATCCCCCAGCTGGTCTCACCTAACCCCCAGCTGCTCCCTAGCAGACCTTGTACTGACTCCTTCCTCGCCCCTCTCTCAGTTCTCTAATTCACCACTGTGCTGCAGGAGTCTCCTCTCTAATAGCAAACTTATCCATCAATTCTATCACAGACCCTCATCAGGAGCAGCCAGTCTTGAACACATCACTTCTTCCCATACCTAGGAGTCCTCCTCCCTTGCATCTCTAGAGTTCATCAACTGGACTCTGGAAGATTCAAGATAAACTCTTTAGAATTGGTTGGAAGAGTAGCAGGATGGAACCTGGCAAAGAAACTGACCTCAAATTGATGTGTCACATCTGGATGGACCATGCTTCAGAGTTCCTTCAGTGCAGACTGCCCCCCTCTTCAGAAAGTTATTTATCTTCAAAACTATGTAGGTGCCTTATCCTAACTGGCCAAAGGTAGGTTTGCATCAAGAAGCTGCATTTTCATAGGCACTGGGTGGAGAATACATCAGGGTCCAGTTAGAAGGATCTCAGAAGGGATGGGAAAAGAGGGAGACTCTGAGACTGACATGGTGGCATTGGATTGGACAAGTACCAGTCTCAAGCTCCCACAAAAGCCCTGCAGACATTAGAACTTTTCCTTGGATACTGCTTGTCCTTTAGAGTCTGGATGCCAAGACCCCTGGCTTCAGGATCTTCAATGAAGATCTTGGGAGTCACCGTGCATCTTGAGAGAATGGACAGTATGAGCAGAAATCTTTGACAATGCACCACCCACTAGACATCTCCATGTCTGTTCCCTCTAGTTTCTAGTCTTCAAGGGTCCCAAAAGGTGGGCTTGATAGCAGGTTAAGTGGGCAAAATGCCTGATGTGGAAGCATGAAGACCTGAGTTTGGACTCCCAGCATCCATATAAAAGTGAGGATGGACTAGTAGCCCTGGTGCTGAAGGGTCAGGAAGAGATAGGCAGAGCCAGAGGGCTAGGCTGAGTAGTCCATCTAGCCAAACTTATGAGCTCCCCATTCAGTAAAAGACATTGTCTCAAAAAAAAAATAAGGCAGAAAAATGATTGAAAGAGACACTTGACATTGACCTCTGGCCTAAACACACACACACACACACACACACACACACACACACACACACACATACACCAGGGACTCATCATAAGGCTCATGGAGATAGAAAGATATCTCTCAGAGATCCCTGATTCTGGCAAGTGGGGCCTCCAAGCCAACTTAATAACGTTTTATGTAATTTTTTTTAACCTTCAAGGGACATGAAAAGCAAACAATTGTACAAGCTTCCATAACTTTTGGTCCGGTTGGTGGGATTGACTTCGAAGAATGAGCTAGAAAAGGCCATGCAGCTTGGGCTATTTTCAGACACTTGCATTGGGAGACCCAAGGCTGCATGTAGAAGGATTGCTACCCAGTGAGGTATCCACATTTTACACATTATATGGAAAAAACATGACAAAAATACAGGCAAGGATGTGAGCATGTAGGTCAAAGGACACAAACCTTCAGTTAGACAGTAAGTCCAAAAGATCTGTTGGACGTTGTTGTGGTGACTATAGCTAACAACAATGTGCTGTATATTTAAAATTTTCTAGGAGAGGAGATCTTAATTGTTTACACCACAAAAAATAAATAAATAATGAATAGATGAGGTGATGTATACATTTTAAAATACCTTGACTTAATCAATCTACAGTTGCTATGGTTGAAATATGTCTCACAAAGTTCACCTATTCAAAACATAATCACCAATGAAATGCTATTGAGAAATCAGATGCCATGACTGAATTAATGTCATTTATAGAATGGGCTTATTATCCTAAGAGCAAGTTTTACACACACACACACACACACACACACACACACACACACTTGGACAATTTTGTCTTTTTGCTCTTCATTATAAAATAACACAGCAAGGTGATCTTTGCCAGATTGAAATTCTTCAACCTTGGACTTCCCAGTCTCCAGAATTAAAAGAAATAAATCTCTATCCTTTATAAATAGCCCTGTCTCAGGCATTCTATTACAGTAACACCAGACAGATGAAGACAATAACATGTACATATATCAAGGCAGTATATTGGATATCACAAATATGCCCAGTTTCCAGTTAGTAATTAAAAATAAAGTTTAAATTAAAACAGACAAAAGTAAAACTATCCCAAAGGAGTCTCCTTTTTTCCAGACTGAGATATATAACCAATAGCCAGAATCAATCACCAAAAAATGTGAGCAAACTGGCCTCCAAATAATTCAGCCTTCAGCTTTTGGGACGATCCTGCTGAGTCTGAGGGAAACAAAAATCTGCCCCCACAGAGTTCTGCCCAAGTTGCATACTTATAAGACAAATGAAGGGTTTTTGTTGTTGTTGTTGTTTGTTTGCTTTGTTTTTGTTTTTGTTTTTTTTTTTGCTACTGGATTTGTGGTTTGTTAGATGGTAGTAAGTAGCAAGAACAACCATGCCCAGCCCCTGAATATTGCATGGTTGTTAATTTCTCAAGGCCAGTTCCAACTGTGGCAGAGGTGACCCTGTGTTCTCACTTCCTCTCTAGGCTCGCAGGAAGACAACCTTTCCCAGCAGCTTTAGAGTCAGGTGGTCCAAGTCACAAAGTTCTGGACAATATAATGTAGTCAGACTGAGATCCGATCTTCAAAGCTTTCAACGGGGCCAGCCTAGTTTACAAAGCTGATTCTAGTCTGGCCAAAACAACAAAGTGAGACCTTGGTTCAGAAACCTAAAGGACAGCAAAGGATTCCTAGGTTCTAGAAAATGGAAGGATCCCACACTTCTGAATCCCTTCATAAGAAACCAATATGGCAACTGTGGAGCCACCAATAATTGAGGAGTATCTGTTAGAGCAGCTTGCCTTCCCTGAGTAATCCATACTTATATTATTTTCATTTTCAGAGAACTAGATGAGGGAGGGCAGCAAGAACCCTGTTGACCTCTCCCCTTTTATCTTGTGCCTATCTTTACCATTATCAATGCTTCTCTCTTGACTTCTTCACTAGACTGTAAAAAAATTCCTTAGGACAAATAATATCCCTGAGTAACTGTATCTTGCACAGATTTAACACAGCTCCCTGCATGCTGTGCAGGCTCAGTCATCACCAACATTACTGGCTGATATCTATATTAAAAAAAACAAAAAACAAAAAACTGTGGGCCGGGTGTGGCGGCGCACTCAGGAGGCAGAGGCAAGCGGATTTCTGAGTTCGAGGCCAGCCTGGTCTACAGAGTGAGTTCCAGGACAGCCAGGGCTTTACAGAGAAACCCTGTCTCGAAAAAACAAAAACAAAACAAAACAAAAACCCTGTGTAAGTTTTATATCTATATATTTGGGTCTATACTGTAACATCATGAAGAAATCATTTCTGCCTCTAACTTAAGAAAATGAGTCTAAGTCGAGTCATTTTCCTAAGCCTTCCCAGCCAGTGCTGTCTGACTTCAAAGCCCACATCCCTCATCACCATTGCCTGTCTCTGAGCTCCATATAAGTTGCTGGCATGCACTCCTTCCAATGTTCAGGAACCAGAAGCTACAAGTCCAATCTGGTCAAACCTTTCTGTTTTCCTAGAGAGGCTTTCTGCTCACACAAACAGTAAAATACCAAGCCTGAGGGTTGTCCCATAAAAAGTAAGGGTCTGCTCAGGCCCTAACCACACAACAGCTAGTAGGATGTGTGTCCAACATGCCCAGTGTGTCGAAGAAACCTCAGCTACCCTCTGCATCCTCCATACAGCCAGCCCAGGCAACCTCAGGGCTGACAAGGGAAACAACTAAGGCGTACAAAGGTGGTTCCTAGATAGTCACCCACCAGTAGCCATACTTGCCCCAAGACTGACCAACATATTCTGCTGTGCTAATAATAAAGTAAGCCCATCTAGACAGCAAGGGAGCCTTTGGGGGTATGTGGGGGGGTCTTTATGTGCACGTGTGTGAGGAAACAACCCCTCACCAAAGATGTTCCCAGTTCTCATTTGCACACATAGTCTTCAAACATCAAAGTGTTTGTTAAGGCATAAATATTTTTATTCGCTCCTCTCTTCTCCTCCCTCTCATCATCTATCCAGACTCCAAGCACAGTGAATGCCAGGAGACCCCTCTGACTCAGAGCCAGCAAGGAATAGGTTTTGGAAAAGGGCACTTCCAGGTCCCAGCGGGCAGCCAGCAGCTGAGCCTGACAGCCGCCAGGGACTTGGCTCCCAGCAGCAGGCTCCTAGCTTGGCGCCTGTTTCCATAGAAACAGGCGGACCGGTTCCGTGGCCATGGAAGCTGTTCAAGTGCTCCCTGGGTATTCCGCCCCCACCCCACCCTGCCACGTCTGCAGAGGGGAGATGAGGGCTTCTCCCAACACTGAATTTCTGGCAACGGAGCATCTAAGATAGAACCTTGCTTGGAGCAGTTATTAACCTCCAGTGTCCCCTGGTTCCTTCTCTGGGTACTCAACATGCCCAGTTTAGCTTTCCCATAGTGTTCACCAGCTTGGCAGAGGACTTAGAGCCCACCCGGAGAGCACAGGTGGGGTCGTGCTGGGGGAGGCACTGAGCCACCAGGGACAGCCACTTGACTCATCCACTAAAACCCTATGATTAAGTACCTCTTGGCTTCAAGGTTTCCTGTGCCCTGGAGGTCAAATTGTGCTCTGCCTCTTCATTGCTCTGCCACCCCTGTGCTGTGCATCTCTCATTAAACAGAAGCCTTCAACGGAGGCTTTCTGGGGCTCCAAAGTTTGCTCTCAAGGCTGATTTCTGCTGTCAGCCATCCCTTGAGCCCCTTAGAGAGGGCACCTCTAGGGATGTGCCAGTCCACGTTCTGCCGATCGCCTTACTCTGAATCCTAGTCTCCCGCTATAGATCTTCTGGACATTTTGAGGCTTGTTGCAGCCTCCTTGCAGATGTGGCCTCCTGAGGTGGGGCTTGATCCAAGCTCTGCAAAGTTCAAAGGGCGCCCTGGGCTTTGCTGATGGGGCTCGAGAGAATGAAAACCCTGCCCAGCGCAGGAGGTTGAAATGCCAGGCCATCAGCAAGAACTAAACAGCTCTTAAGGCGGGAGGACACTCAGAACTATTGATCACGGATGCTCAGACTACATCTATAATTAGACCTAGAAAGCTGCTTGCACATCAGAAAACAGAAAGACATGACCGAGGCTGCTGCACTCAAGTCAGATATGCATCAAGATTTCAAAAACAAACAAACAAAACGCCCACAGTGCAAAATGCCCTGTGCTGTTAATTCCTCTCTCTAAAAGGTCCCGGCTGAGTCACACACTTCAGTCCTAGAAGGAACCGCCAGGTGTTATAATGATTTGCTCCGAAAGCAGCAACAATTGCCACTTTTGGGGGTTGATACCAGCTAGACCTCCAGGCTCTATGAGGAGCATGACCTCCCAGACCAAGGCAGCCCAACAGCGGGTGCCCTGGAAAGCCAGCAAGCCTTATTCTATTGAGAAGTTTCGTTTACTTTTTGCATTATTAAAAATGGCAGGAAAAGGCTCTGTTTCTGGGCATTTCGTGGCATTTGTTCCTTCTTCTGTATAATGAATCTGATTTGGGAACTATAGCTAAAAGTTGGAGGGGAGAGTCCATTAGAAAGAAATACTGTTTGTTGGGGCCGTGGAATGCTTGTGGCAAATTGCCCTTCCTAAGTGCTGTTTTTTGAAAACTCATTCCTGCGGTAGGAAAATAAAGCAGATTTCAAACACTTAAGAGATCATTTTCGGAATGGTCTAGATGCGCGCTGGTGCGCTGGTACATTTGCCTCTCATTGTTTTTTAATCACTATTTTGTCAAGTTTAATTGCTGCCATGCTAACAACCCAAACGGGAGTGAAACAAAATAGGGGCTATCTATCATTGGTGAGAGCATTTTGATGGGATCCATACCCATTTGCATCTTCTCCACCAAATTAGGAAAACGGAAAACAGAAAAGGTTTTCTTCGTCGCTGGTAAAGGATCACTCTCATTGGTCTGTTTGGGGAAATTCCCAGGGTACCAGGCAAATTGAACAACATCCTACACAGCAGCTCAGCCTCTTAGAAACTGGGATCTGGGGTTTTCTCACCTGGATTTCCCTTCCAGGAGGACTGTGAACACTTAACAAGTGTCGAGACAGCAAGAGCCTTGAAGGTAGAGACATCTTGCCTTAATTATGCACGGGGTGCCAGGAGCACCTTTTGGCTCCTGTGACAGGTTGGGAGAGGCATCAGTCAGAGCCCCTTCAGGAGAGCACTTTGTGCCAGCTGCTCTAAGTGTGGCTGCCTGACAGCCTGCAGCTGCCGGCTTCAACAGGACAGGACTTGGCTTTCAAGCTGAGATCCCATTTCTCTCAGGGTGCTCCCCCACCAGTGGCTGAACAAGGCTGTGGTGCTCAGGGCTGGTCATTTCTGCCCAATGTGGGGCTCCTCTGATACTCACCTTTGCTCCCAGCTCCTGGTGAACCAGAGGCAACTTTTTACATTCACATTGAACCTGGAGTCACCCTACCTAATCCTGCTTCTTCCTCACCACACAGGAGCTACCTTGGGGTTATTATTCTGTAATCGTGTCATTCAGTCCTTTCTGGGGACTACTAAGGGATTAAATCATCTCCCACAACCACATCTTAGCATCTGCTTCCTAGAGAACCCACCCTAATACTGACACTTCTTCCATAAAAGAGCTTTTAGATATCCACTTCCAATGGCCTTTGGTGACCATTTTATGACAGTGCTTTGAGTACATTGCTGGCTCCTAGGAACACTTAGGGTTGGGGTTAGAGACTGAGGGAAAAGGCCAGGCAGCTGTTTGGAGTGATTGGAGTTGAAACCCAGTATACCATACGGAGAAAGCTGGTTGTAAGTCAAATTTCTGGAAAGATAAGTATATGCCTTATACCTCTGGCAACTTGAAAAACTGCAAAGACTCCAGAGGGCTGGTATTTCTCCACCAAGTCCTGACACAGAAGTGAAGCTCAGCTCTGAGGGCTAGGGCTTGCTGTCTCTCAACGGATTCCTAACCCTGTCCATCTCCAAACACACTGCCTGTCAGCTCTTTAAAGGACAAGGGTACCTACTCGCTCACCACTCAAGGTCTAGAACCATGTCAGGCATGAAGCTGTAGTTCACTGAGTCCTTGGCAAATGAATGAATGAGTGAATGACTGAATGAGCCTCATTAACACCATGTTGGGACCATCACTTCAATGTTCCCCCACAGTCTTGAGGATAAAGTACAAATTTCTTCACATAATGGACAAAAAACCTCCACTACCTGGCCTCTGGGAACTCTCTCTAGCAGTGGCTCAGAACCGGCTCAAAGGCTTGGTCCCATTCAAACTTACCTAACATTGGCTGTAACCCCTGCTACTTTGTGGTAGGAAGTATCAACTCACTCAGAGACTTCCTATTACATTTGCTTTCTGCCCAGTGAAGTCAGAACCTTTAAATCTCAGGTCCCCAGGCAAAAGAAGGTAAGCAGAATTCTTTCCCCAGGGCCACCTCTAAGGCTGTCTTGGCTAAGACTTTCAGCAGCCTGGCTCTGAAGCCATGAAGTAAGCATATCTCTCATTCAAGGGAACCCATTGGCTCTAAACCATCCTGTTAACTAATAGAGGCTCTACACCATTTCCCTAAGATAGGATGAGTCTTACCTTTACAGTCAAGGAAACATAAGCATAGAGAAAGTAAGTAAGTTTCCCAATGTCACATAGCTCGTAAATGCTATGCTCAGCCAATCTGCTTCACTCTGACCTTCCTGCTTGTGTAGTGACTACACTGAAGCCTGACTAAAGGAAGGGACTCTCTGCCCAAGCAAGGCCAGTTAGGGACAAAGCCAGTACGTGCAACTGTGGCCTCTGGCAAGCCAAGCCCCTTGCTTCCATTCACCCTTCAGTGCCTCCTGCTGGCCACTTACACATGGCATCTATCTGCCGAGAAACACAACAGGGAAAACAGAGAAACACGCCTATGAAAAGGAAAAGATGAAATCGTGGACAGAGCTGAGAAAATTGGGTCATAGACCCAAGTCTCCACTTTCTTGGTTTGGTGGCTTTGTGCTCCTCCTGCTGACCAGAGGGTCTAATGTATCAGTGTAAAGAGAGGGGCCAAGCATGACCCATCCATAACACTTCCATAATGTAGACATTAGCATCTCATTGTCTTCCTCCAACGGTTGGCCCTCAGTCAGTGGCAGGGCTGGGACGTAAGTCCAGGCTAAGTCTAGATAGCCCTGATGCCACCATGGCACAGGAATCTAACCACTGTATGGCCCCAGGAATACCAATGGCTTCTTCACTGCCCCAAGTCAAGCCAATAGCTGCCTTACCCTTGCTCACTTCTCTCCCATTAGACTCTTGCCACACTCCCATCCCTTTCTGCTCTACTTGCGACTCCCCACCACCATCAGAAGCACACGTCCTTCCCACTGCGTTTGCATGTCCCCCACTCACACTAGCAGTCCTTCCTGGAGGACCTCTCCCTGCAGCCTAAATACTGTGCGGCTTACCCTACTCTCCTCTGGCTGAGAGCTGGCTGGCTTTGCCACCCCAATGTCAACCATTGCTCTAACAACCTGGCAGGCAGAGAGATGCCCACCTGATCCACACCTTAGAAAGCTCTTGCCTTGGCTCACAGCGGAAGGAAGAAACAACATTCTATCAGCTATTTGTGCACTGGGACTCATTGTCTCCAGGGTGTCCCAGTGATCTTTCTTGTAGGCATCGAGTTTCTTTCACGGATCCAGAGCAGGTGACGAGGCCAGGTACCAAGGGAGCTCACAGGCAATTCAAATCCTGATCAAATGTGCTGGCAGAACTTAGCATCACACTGGGAGACACCAATACTCGGAAAACAACCACAGGCAATGTAAGGTTGTGTAAGCAACTGTTTCAAGAAGGAGAAGCCCCTGAAGCCACCCACTGACACCCTATCCCTGTGTCCTCTTGGATCACGTGAGTTCACCTGCAGACTAATAGCTTGCACTGCCTGCCTCTCTCGCTCCTCCATCTGCAAGCTTTCTCCAGAATCCAGGCCAAGCTGGGCTACATAATTTGTGGGGCATGGTGCAAAATGAAAAGTACAGACCCATGACTCAAAAAAACAGGACAAAGGCTTTTCCCTCTCAGCAAGGGGATCTCTCACTTGGCTTGTCCTGCTGATTTTCCTTTGCTATTTGAAGCTGAACTCCCTCTGGCAGGGTGTTCATCTCAGGACAGGCTCAGACTCTCCTTCGAGCTCTGCCCACAACTTGGCACCCACCCAGTCTTCCCATTTCTGCTGCCAGGCCCCTGCCAGGGGTGATCAGCAGCAGCGACAGGGTGGCAATGGTGGGACAGGTGGCCAAGAACCTGTCCTGGGGAAGCTGGGAGGGTTCATCCTCCCAGAGTATGTTCCAACATCCCATTAGCATCCACTTATGAAGCACAATTTCAAAGATAAAGTTATTAAGAATGGCAAGGTGGAGCTGGGCGTGGTGGCACACGCCTTTAATCCCAGCACTCCGGAGGCAGAGGCAGGCGGATTTCTGAGTTTGAGGCCAGCCTGGTCTACAAAGTGAGTTCCAGGACAGCCAGGGCTATAAAGAGAAACCCTGTCTCAAAAAACCAAAAAAAAAAAAAAAAAAAAAAAAAAAAAAAAAAAAAAAAAAAAAAAAAAAAAAAAAAAAAAAAAAAAAAAAAAAAAAAAAAAAAAAGGCAAGGTGGCTGGAAACGTAGCTCAGTCAGAGGAGTGTTAGTCTTGCAACAGAGGACAAGAGTTTAGTCCTCAGGCAGCATTCGTGTTTTAAAACCAGGCATGGTGGTATGTGTTTGTAATCCTAGCACCAGGAAAGTAACACCAGGCAGATCTCTGGGGTTCAGCAGCCAGCCAGTCTAGCCCATTTGGTGAGTTCCAGGACAGTGGGAAACCCTGTTTCAAAAAAAAAAAGAGCACCTTACCTTTATTGCCTCACCAAAGGTGAGGCGCTTGCAAGATAGCTCAGTGGGTAAAAGGCTCTTGCTGCCAAACCTAAAGGTCTGACTGAGTTCAATCCCTACGACCCACATAAACACACACAGCGAGGCAGGGAGCGGGGAGGGAGGGAGGGAGGGAGGGAGAGAGAGAGAGAGAGAGAGAGAGAGAGAGAGAGAGAGAGAAAAGGAGAGAGTGGAGGGGGAAACAAAACAATATGGCAGCTGTAGGTCATATGGCCAAAGTAAGTTACTCCTCATATCGTTTCTGCACAGGTTACAACCCTAACCAGGGAAGCTTACTTTTTCAGTCATGTGCAAGTTTCACTCCTAAAGGGTGAGGCAATAAATGACCTCATGTATAACTCACAGAGAGTGTGGACAGGAGTTGTAGGCACATGCAAAGTGGGATGATTCCGAGGCAGTCTCTACATATAGTGCATGAAGAATGTGACCAGGATAAGCCCAGCTGCCTGCCCACAGCCACAACCTACTGGTAAACCACTATTTCTCTATTCCATGTTTTATCTCTGCAGGTCCTCATTAGTGCATTCCACAGCCTGAGCCTTCTTCTTTAACACCTTCCTTATTTTAAGAGGGGACCCTAAGTCAAGCACCCCACCCCACTATTCGGCAGGGGACGTGTTGGCTTCCCAGGGCCATGGTCACAAAATATCATAAAGCTAGGTGACTTCTATGAAAACTGGTTCTCTCCCAACTCTGAAAAGCACAATTCTCAAGTGTAGGCAGGGTCCTGCTGCCTCCAGCGGCTCTAATGAGGGTGCTTGCTCCCTGCTCTCAGATTATACTTATTTTAGGCATTACCCAAACCTGTGCCTCCAGCATCACATGACTGTTCTCTCCCTGTAAATGCCCATGCCACATCTAGTCCTCTCACATCCAGCCAACCATCATATGAGTTAAACTACTATGACCTCATCTCAACTGATTACATTGATAGTGACCTATGTCCAAATAAGGGCACATTCTGACTTCAACATGTCTTTTGGGGAAGAACACAATTCAATCCATAAAGGGAATCATTTAAAAAGTTATCAAGAGCGAGAACTTGACCTATGTCTTTGAGCAATGAGCAATCTCTCTCAAGCTATGGTATAGCTGAATTCCCCTGGGAAATCAGGTCCAAGTGCAAGTCTTGATTGTGTAGGTTGAGGCTGGACGTGATTGTATGATTTTCTAAGATGCTCGATGCTGCTGCAGCCACCACTTTAAAGGGCAGAGAGGAGAAATGACTGCAAAGGCCTGTGTTCTCCCTGCACGTATCGATCCTAATAAACCACAGACTCCGATGGTGACATCCTCTCCACTGCAGAGAAAGCAAGTTGTCACCTATGGTTCATAGTTGGTGAAGCTTTAGAAGAAGGCCACCTCATCAGACACTGGCTAGTCTGTGAACCAGCTGCCCTTGGACAAACGTGCATCCATCCTTGGTCCAGTCAATACATGTAAGGGTGACAGCATCCTGTGGCACTGACTGGAAGACATTTCAGAAGGAATTTCCCAGCAAAGAGCCATGGACATGGAAAGAGTTACAAACTTTGGCCTTGCTAGTAGTGTAAACAATTGATAGCCGAGGGATTTGGAAAATGAACGATGCTGTTCAAATACTGAGGTGCAACATTCCAGTGACTCAGAAGACATTGGGAAGTGGGCAGTAAATCAGACCAAACCAGGTCGACTCAGACAGGCTCAAACCAAACCACTGACTTAAGAAAGGATTGGCTCTGACTCTCCAGAGTAACTAGGCTTTACAAGGCTAAGTGACTCAAACGGCACCAGCAGTCTTTACCCAGCTCTATTACAAGGACATGTCAGATGTACTAGATGGGTGCACATTCAGGTTCAATTGCACTTTACTGGGTGTTATTAGTTAGTTGATTCTGTAATCATGCCGAGTAACAAAAGACCTCAAAATTCAATAGTACAGTTCTCTCTCTCTCTCTCTCTCTCTCTCTCTCTCTCTCTCTCTCTCTCTCTCTCTCTCTCCCCCTCTCTCTCTCTGTGTGCACATGCACATGTGTGTATATGTTTTATTTGCGCATTTGTTTGTAGGTACATACATCAATTTTTACCTTACTTCCTTGATACAAGGTCTCTCACTGAATCTGAATCTAGGCTAGCATCCAGCAAGCTACAGCAGTCCTCCAACAGAGCTGAGTTTACAGGTGCCAGTGGCTATGCCCAACCCTTTATGTAAGTGCTGAAGATTTGAACTCGGGGGTGGGATTAAACAGGGCGTGTGCTTGTGCAATAATTGTTCTTGCCCACTTAACCATCTCCCTAAACCTGTGGCCCCTGACTTAATGCACTTTTTCTATCACAAGGGAACAAATACAATACATATTCAGTAGAAAAGATATTTTGATCTTTCCCAGGCTCTCAAGATGGTAAGAAGTAGCAGCTCCTGGTCACCATACAATCCCAAGAAGCAATGGAGAGTAGCTAAAGTATACATTCATTTTCAGCTCACGACATTTTCCACTTTTCATAAGCCTATCAGGCTAACCTCATCATAAGTCATATACATTATGAGTCACGAAAGGACAGCTGTGTTTCCAGCTCCCGAGTGGATCCAGGAACAACATAGCTTCGTATTCTCCTTAGACTAGTGACATCCAGACCAGATAGCCAGAGACAAAGACACTCTCTGAGTGGCAACACAATGGCCTTAGAGACCTGGGCTCAGAACTAGCACGCGCTCACTCCTGCCTACATTCCACGGCAAAAAGCAAGCCATAGAGCCAAGGCCACAGTCAACAGGTAGGGAAACGGATTTTTTTTTTCGGTTTGGTTTTTTCGAGACAGGGTTTCTCTGTGCAGCCCTGGCTGTCCTGGAACTCACTTTGTAGACCAGGCTGGCCTCGAACTCCCAAGTGCCTCTGCCTCCCAAGTGCTGTGACTGAAGGCATGTGCCACCACTGCCCGGTGGGGAAATGTATTCTTGAGAGATCCTGAAAATGTATACCCAGTCTGTTGGTGTGAGGGTGGATGCCTCACAAGATCCTGAGCCCACTTCTGGCAGCCTGCCTTTCTTCTTCTGTCACTAAGTTTGGACTAATTGAGCATCATATGTTGATGCATGTTTTGTCCTTGGGATTCAGTGTCCAAAGCACAATACATATTGTCTATGACACAGTTTAAGTAAGGAGCCACAGTGAAGAGTAATTAATGAAGACTTGGGTAGTTGGCATAATTAATAAGAACTACTAAGGTTATCTATTTAAATAAGATTTGGTGCTATTTTAGTCTCTGCTGGTAATAGTGTAGGAGCTCAAGAGTACACCCAATTTTATTTTCCTTTGGTAATAGGATTTTGACCAGTGAAAAGTACCTGAAAGGGAGATTTCCCAAAAACATTTTTCCATAAGACAGAGAAAGACAGCATGGGGACTAAAAGGGAGGGGTGAATAGGGAAGGAGAAGTAAGGAAATGTCGGAAATGGGGTAGAACCCCAAATATATTCATCTTCTCATGAGGGTGAAACAGCAGTGAGTTCCCATGGGAACAAAATCTTCCTTCTCCGGGTGGAGGGAGGGAGCCTGGCAGTTTCTCTAGTCACTCTCTGTCCACCCCACCATCACAGTCTAGATTGGAATGCCCTCCCCCTTCCATCCACCCTCATTTCCAGTGTTTCCCAATTCCAAGTATATGCTAGTGACACCTGAGAGGTCACTAACACAGTGATTAAAACTGCTGAAATTTGGCCTGGAGAGATGACTCAGTGTTGCTAAGGGCACACACTGGTCTTGCGGAGGATCTGAGTCCAAATGCCAGCATCCGCATCAGGTGGTCACAGCTACTTTCTAACTCCGTCTCTGGAGGATCTCATGCCCCTGGCATCTGCAGCCTCCTGCACACACACACACACACACACACACACACACACACACACACACAAACACACAAACACACACACACACACAGAGAGAGAGAGAGAGAGAGAGAGAGAGAGAGAGAGAGAGAGAGAGAGTTTAAATGCAAAAGGTCAAGGATCTGGGTCAACTGCAGGTAAGTCCAATATCTGTTTCTATCGTTTAGTAGCTGGATACCTAGGGTAAATTACTTAATTCTTTGGACCTCTGTCTCTTCATCTGGAAAGTGGGGATAAGAATGCTGTAAGCAGGTTTGTTGCTGGCATCTGAGATTTTCAAAAAGGTCAGCCCTGTCCCTGGCACTTGGCATTCACTCAAGAGATGGAAGCTAGTGTGAGATCACAGTCTCTTAACCAGATCATGGGAATGGCTGGGTTTCAGAATTCTGCATTTTTCATATTCTAGGAAGACAATACTGTGCATTTACTACACAATGCAGGAAATCCTATCAGTGCCTGGGACAGCTTCTCGTGATCAAACACATTCACATTTCTGCAGCAAAAGGCTCAGACAGTCTCATTAACTGGGGCTGGATACAGCCTTAAATAGCCTCCCATCAGTTTCAGCTAGATTTAGCCTTCAATGGAGTTTGGGAGCAAACTCGGGTTTGGGGGACTGGGGGATGTCATGCTCCAAGCAGGCAAGTAGCTTTATTAGGAGGCTTAGGGCCTCTTGACTGTGAGGGACAGAGGAGGAAGGGAAGGGAAGGCGTGGGGGACAGTGCTCAGAAGGTCTCGGGACGGAGGTGGATGAAAACCTGGCCAGCCCGCAGAGGCTGGTGAGAAAGGAGGCAGACTGTTCCTGCATTTCTAGCAGCATCATTTTGTTCCCCTGAGACCTAGAAAATATTCATTCCCAGACCCCCCTATCCGTCACCGAACAGCTGAATAAACGGAAGCAAAGCAATGAATAAATAAACAAACAGAGCAGGGAGCGGAGAGCAGCTGGGTTCTGCACCCGAACAGAGAGAGTTGTCCCTCCCCCCCCCCTCAGTGCTTCAGAAGGTGTGTGGGAACACTCGTGGGGCTGCCTCAGCAGAAGGCACTGGTCAAGGTGGGCTAGAAGAGGGCGGAGCTGAGCTGACCACTCACCAAAGGCAATTGGCTCAGGACAACCATTTGGTCCTTTGGTCCAGCAGTTGTAAAAGTCCCAGAGACTTAACCCAGTGATTATGTTGTGCTGGGCGGGGGGGGGGGGGGGGGGGGGGGGGGGGGGGGGGGGGGGAGGTGTTGTCCCCAGGTGTCTGATGGCAGCCTCTGAGGTCGATGGTGAGTGAGTGGCACTGTGTGTGTGTGTGTGTGTGTGTGTACAAGTGCTATTGTTTTCACAGAAGCCAAGGGAAGCTGAGCTGGGGGAAAGGGAGGAGCGTGTCCTCCTCCCCATGTCTTTTCTTATTTTGCATTTCTCATTACATCCTCATGTCACGGGGCTGCTGGCTGATTTATAATTTATTGGTTTAGTGTCTCGAGGCAGGGAAAGGATGCTACGCTATATTTTTCAGGGACACTCAATTCAACTTTCAGTGAAGCAGCCAGGGCCACAGCTGTGAGGGGCACAGAAGAAAGATGTGTGTGAGAAGGAGGCCAGAGAGCCCTACGTGACCAGGATGTCCCCCACAAATGCCTAAATGCCATCTACTGTCACAGACCCTGGCCTGCAAGGGGATTTTGTCTCGGCAGAAGTTTTTTAAATTGCATTTTGGAAATCGAATCCCAATCAGGCATGTAGACATGCTGCTACCGTTCTGAGCGCTGGGCGGCCTGGACTTAGTGGAGCCTTGTTTTGCTGGGGTTCCCATGGCAAGCCCTGAGACTAGGATTCACACGAAAGTTGTTTTATTAAGTACTGCCAGGAAACAGCAAGAGGGCATGGTATTCATTTTCCGGGGCTGCCTGTTAACAAGGGAGAGGCCCAAACAGCACAAACGTGTTGTCTCAAAGCAGGGCTACAAGTTCAAGATCAAGAGGATCAGCAAAGTTGGTTCCTTCTGAAGGCCCAGAGGGGGTCAAACACTCATTGTCCCTAGCTCCTGGTAGCTTTATGGCCATCTTTGAGGGTCTTTTGTGTCACCTTCTTCCTGAATATTTATGTCCAAATTCCTCCTTTTACAAGACCACCAGTCCTATTGATACCCACCCAAAGAGCATCATCTTGACTGATTATGTCTTTAAAGACATTAATGCCAAATACAGTCCCTCTCGGTGGCACTAGGGGAAAGAATCTCATTATGTGAGTTTAGCATGTATACAATCCACCCCTGCACAGGAAGAGGGGGATTCATACAAGAGAAAGGAGGGGACAGCAACCAAGAATCCACTGTCAAATCAAGTACTGCAAAGGGGATCTTGAGTTCAATCCCACAGGAGATTTCCAGAGTCAGAGGAGAAGGATCACCTTCAAAGGTGTTCCAATCAAGAAACAAGGAAGCTGAAGTGTTCGTAAGAAGAGGCCACCCCTCAATTCTCAGGGACTCCCAGCTGTCTCCAAACACAGGTGACAAAAGGTGCTGGCTGTCGGGAATGAAAGCAGAAGGACAGTAGAGTGCTCGATCAAGGCTTTTGAAGGGGTGTGTGAAAGCACCAAGGCCTGTTTGCCTCTGCTAAGTTACCCATCACAAATGACTGACACAGGCAGATTCCAGAGCCCAGAGGGGAGATGATAAATGAAGAGGGTGAAAGCTCAAACTCCCAGAAAAGCCTAGAGTGATATTGATATTGAGAAGCCTGGTGTGTGTGTGTGTGTGTGTGTGTGTGTGTGTGTGTGTGTGTGTGTGTGTGTGTGTTTACCAGTGGTACATCTGAAGCAGGATGTGACAAGGAGGGTGGGTGATACACTGGTGATAGCCATTCTTCTGTGAACACGGAAAGGGAAATACACTTTGGGAAAGTGGTAATGATCGACTCGTGGGGTTAGAATCACGGTCTTTGATTGAATAACATAGCAGGGTTTTGATTCAATAGTAATCCGATTTGGGTGGCAAACCAATAATAAATTCTCCAGCAAACTAAAAAATTCTGTAGGGTAATGGAAAGTATTCGAACCCCATGGTTTTCATTGAATTAAATATGAAAATGTATCATACAATCGATATTGCAATATTTGATTCAATCAGCATTTCGGGATGAGGACCGTTTTCTCCCGTTTGTTTTTATGCTGTCTCAAAATATTTCAATTTGCTTCAGAATTTATTATTGACAAATCACCCTAACAGCCATTGTGGGTTGGGGAAGGGAGCTTGTCAAAGGATTGGCAGCTAAAAGGTGCTGGACCCAGAGAACTAGCGGGGACTGCAGAATACTCAGGTGACAACCTGGGGAGGGGCTGACTATGCACAGCACGTGAGGGGAGACAAAGACATTTGTCACTGGGAGGAAGAAATGAGATGGATGATTTTGACTTTCCTTAGAATGGAGGCAACGCTCAGAGGGTGTCACACCAGTGAGGGTCTGTCCTGATAAGCAACCCCTGCCTCCTCTTCCCTCTGAAGGAAGGAGCTTGAGTCTGCACTCCAAGGATCTGTCTTCAAAACCCAGCAATGAGTGGCTTGGTGCCCTGGTCTAAACACCACTGTGGAATTTCAGAAACTTGGAGCCCATCAGGCTGAGGGGACTGCTCAGCCAATAAAGCGCTTGCTTTGTAAGCATGAGGAGCAGAGTTCAAATCCCAGAACCCACATTAAAAAGTCAGGCATATTGATTCACACTTACAATCTCAGCACCAAGGAGGCAGAGAAGAGTGGATTCCTGAGCCTCAGTGGCTGATCAGACTAGTCTAGTAGTGAGTTCCAGGCCAGTACAGGACTGTCACAAAAGGAAAAACCAAAACCAGCCAAGATGAACAGCTCTTGAGGAACAAAAGCCAAGGTTGCTCTTTGCTTCCTCATACATGTAAACACACATACACATGCTCAGAACTTAGACTGGCATCTGGGGTCTTCCAATAACTATCTGTGTGGCCTTGGGCAAGTAATATAACTGTACCGAATCTCCCTTTATGGAATAACAATGAATCTGTACCTTCCTAATTGAGCTGTTACAATTAGTAAGTAAATGCATATTATATTAATGTACACATCGAACTCCATACATCACCAGAAACTAGTTAATGTTAGGACTGAAAGACCTCCATGAGGAGACCCCCCACTTGCTTCTCAGGACGACCCGCACCCAAAGAAGCTCGAGGGACCGGCTTGATGCAAAACACACAAGGTAGTTTAATGGCGGAGCTCCAGGTCCACAAATATCTCCCAGTGGAGACAGAGGAACCGACCTGAAACTTGGGAGTCAGGGGTTTATATAGTAAACCGGCGAGGGGGGTGGGAAGAACTGATGCGGTTACACATGATTGGCTAGTTTAAACATCAGTAAAGAATATGTGAGGGTTACAGCATCTGGTTATCCTCTAACCATATTAGGAAGACAAAGAGACGCCAGCTTCCCGACAGCCCCTTGCTCAGCAGGGATAAGCCCAGGCATGTCCTTGCATGCCCTCCCTATCTGTGAATCAACGGCCTTTGTTTTGGCATGCCCGGGCATGCCTGGGCTTGTTCGGCAGTGCTCACTACCTTATGCTTGACCTTGATTTTAATTTTTCTTTCAGGACGACCATTAGTACCTTAGTTACGGATTGTGATGTAGACAACTGACACTCTAAACTTTAATAGAAGAAAGCAATGACATGCCTACTCAGTACTCCTGGGCCCAGGGATCTGTGGCCAGGCAGAGGTGCAGAGTGTCTCTTAGATGCTGTTTGGCCACTGGCAATGACAGTGACAGGGCCATGTGTCTCTCAGAGTCCAAGAACCTCTTAAAATGATGGTGTGACAGCTATAGTAGAAAAGCGAACTACACCTCAGAAGACACTTACTTATCCATCATTCAGGTTGTGATTTGGGTCACATTTGCTAACAATGGTCCACCCTGGCTAGAGCAAAGCTCAAACTCCCAGGGAGTAGAGAAAACGTCACCTCCTGCTTCATGAATCCACAGCTGGAGGACATAGATTCAAGGAAGGGAGAATCTGGGGCCAGTTTTACAACCACTCACTGCAGCTCTTATCATCACAGACCTCATTTCTCTGAAGGCACTACTTATCCAGTCTCATGTCAAACTGTCGACATAAAACACCTTTCTTGCCAGTCTAATGCTCCTGAGTGTGTGTGTGTCGGGGGTGGGGGGGGTGGTAACTTTGCAGTGTTTGTGCCCATCCAGGTAGAAGGTGTATAAAAAATGCTTCCAGAATGAATTATATAATTCTATAATTTTATGAGAAGGAAACTTCTAGAAACATGCCCATCGTAATGAGTTATAGTATCCAAATGGCAAGTCTCACAGGGGCATTTGGCATTTCTAAGCTAATGGCTGGAAAGGGGTCTGGCAAACACAGTAGGGTGTCTGGGTAGAGTTCTAATCTTCATTGATGGGTAGCAATTTTAAATAAGACTCTCTCATGCCTATATACCACCAATCACACTCAGCCAATGTTCAACATCACTTACATGAGTGGCTGCCAATGTCTATGGCTCCTGGGAAAAGGCCATAGCTACCTTTGCTTGCGTCATTTGACAGGTCTTTGTCAGTCACCCCTCAGGTTCTTGACTCAGCACCCATTAGCTTTAAGCTCACTTGGCACAAAGAAGCAAGGAGTTAGCCAGAGTTCACTGGGATGGGAAAACCGATGAGATCAAAGTGAACCTGGAATCTCCCCCAAACAATGTTCATTGACAACCCATTATGAATCAGCAACAGTTTTAGACATCAGCGAAATAGCAGCCAGAAAGATAGACAACGTCTCTGGTTTCATGGGGTGCTCCTTTTATTAATGTCATCTCCAAAGAGATAGGAGCCAAAGAAAGTGACGGGAGCGGAGGAGGGGCTACCTCTAGAAGGGAGGAGGTGGAATGCTCATAGTCCTGAGCTCTGTATTAGATATGTGGAGTCTGGTCATCTTAGAATCTCACAGCTCCAAGATCTAGGGGAATTTACAACATGGTATACAGAAGATGCAAGGAAAACTCTCCATTTATGCAAAGCAGACAAGAGTGTTGAGTTAATGACTTTGTAAGAATGTGGGCCAGTCACTGATCTGGCATTTACGAGCTAGATAGAGACCATTTAATGCTCATGCCACCACTCAAAACATATCCATGAGAGTTTGCTATTGAATCAAGCATCTCAAAACTTAGCTGCTTATAACAGTTGGCATTTATTTCAAAAGTTTTGATGGTATTTGCTGTCTGAGCTAGCTGGGCTGGGCAGCTCTTGCTGGATCTTGCCTGGACTTGCTTGTGCATCTGGGTATGGACTGCTCACAGCGTGTCCACTGAGGTTTGCTCCCACATAACTCTAAAACAGTGGACCAGGCACCAGACAGTGAATCCCACAGTACATGCCTGTTTCAAGCCTTCTACATGTGTGACCCACCTACTGACATCTAAGTCACCAGAGTGAGTCACAGAGTCAAGATCTGAATCAAAGGAGAGGAGAAAAGTATTCAGCTCAAAGTAGGAGGTTTTCCAAGTTATAGGGCAAAGGGCACAGATTCAGCGGGGGCTGGGGGAGCTGATGAACTGGAAGGAAATCTACAAGCCAGAAGTAGGTTTTGCCATCAAATTATTTTATGGTTAAGAGTACTAAGTGCGGGTAGCTGAGGGCACGTGCCCAGCCAGCACAGCGGGGAGGGGATGGATCCCCACATTGACCTCAGGCCATCTGTTCTTGCCCAGTCTTCCTTGGCACTTCACTTCTTAACTCTGCCTTAATCCAAAGATAAATCTCAGAGGGTGGGATATATGGACTGTCACCTCAGGAAATCCTCCATAAATATTGCTTTTCTTCCAAAGCCCTTGGCAGGCATTAAGCCACAGTGCATTCAAGGTTAGACTCCTAGCCAGACAGCAGACTTCACAGAGTAAGTGTTACCATTTGGACATGGAGCTACATGCTTTAACGATTAGCCATGCACATGGGCTTCCACATTTGGGAAGCTCAGGAGCCTGGTGAGGATGAGACTGGATCCGAAGGACTCTTTCCTTTCACTGTGGCTGCATCATCAACCAAGTCAAACTTTTACTTGGGATACTTTTGGATACAGGGGCAAAAAAGACAATCCCTGAGTTCCTATCACAGAGCAGTACACTATATCATAGCTTTCATTGTTGCTAATTTTTAGCCAATACCCCTAACCATGTGTGTGTGTTTGAATGTATATGTGTGTGAGTAATGCATGTGTGTGGGTGTGCAAGAATGTGGGGGCCAGAGGACAACTTTTGTGGGTTCAGTTCTACCCTTTCACTTTAACATGGGTTGTGGGGCTTGAACACAGGCTTCTCAGCAAGTACTTTAACTCACTGAGCCATCTCATCAGCCCTAGGTTAAGCTTTCATTGGGTCCTCTAAGAACTGATGAAAATTAAAGGTCATTCATTCAGGACAATATGCAGATTGCCCAGAATTCCCCTATATAATATAGGTTTTAACAAACACATGTGTGACTGAATCCAACATCTATTGATAGGCTTGACCTGTGGTCATTTAAGCTGTCAGTCTCTAAAGTTGATGTCCATTATAACCCTGAAATCTTCAGTAAAGAGCTCAGAGTGACCCTACCATGGCTCAGGAGTAAATAATTTCCTCTGCAAACTTGAGGACCTTCCTTCAAGCTCCAGAACCCAACAGAAAAAGGCAGGCATGGTGACATGAACTTGGAGTCCCGGTGCTGAGGCAGTAGAGACAAGTAGATGGATTCCTGGGGCTCACTCATCAGCCAGACTACCCTAATCAATAATCCCCACTTCAATGAGAGATCCTGGCTCATAAACCAGAGTGGAGGTAGAGGACATGGCTCAGGAAGTAAACTGCTTTCCTTACGAGCATAAGGAACTGAGTTTGAATCCTCACCACCTACAGAAAAAGCTGGGTGTTGACTTGCAGTCCTGAAGACCTGAGTTCAGTCTCCTGGACCTCATAGTGGAAGGAAAAAAACCAATTGTGACAGTTGTCCTCTGACCTCCACTCATACACTGTGACACACATGCATGCTCAGAGAGAGAAAGAGAGACAGAGAGACAGAAAGACAGAGAGAGACAGAGACAGAGAGATACAGAGAGAAACAGAGAGAAACAGAGAAACAGAGGCAGAGACAGAGAACAAAATTAAAAACTGTTTTAGAAAAATAAGATAGAGAGCAATCAAGGAATACAGCTGGCCTTGACCCCTGACCTCTACGCATGCACATGGACAAACATGTCCACAAGCACATCATACATGCACATCCACACACATCCACATGCACCTGCTTACATACAAATACAAACATATCAACAGAGAGAGAGAGAGAGAGAGAGAGAGAGAGAGAGAGAGAATCATACATATTGAACCTTGAACAATAGGTCTTCCTGACACAGGACAACTTGGAGTGACATATACCCCTGACTAAAAGCCAAGTCAATAGGGTGATCTCCTTAAAGAAGCATCTGTCTCCCTGCTATGGCTCTTTGCCACCTACTGTACACATGTAACCAGAAGTCTGCAACTCCTACCACTCCCATCCACAGCCAGCAAAAGGACACCAGCTATGGTAACATCAGTTTCCCCAGGAGGTCAGAGATGCAGAAGGCCCAAGTCTAGCTGGAAAGGCTATAGGAATTTTCTGTAACAAGGGGCTTTAGGTTAGTTATAGTTAAGGACAAGGAAGCTTGAACCAAGCATATGAACACTACCACATAAATCTTCCTCTTTCCTCTTCCCCCCAACCAGATCTTTTCCATTCTCCCCCTCTGGCCCTCCATCCCGACTGATTCCTTGCTGGCCCCATCTTCCAGTGCCACGGACAGCCCTTTTCACTTGCGGTCAGAAAAGAATTCTCTCTTGCTCTCCAAGGTCTTGTGTCCCCTTTAAAGCAACATGTTAGGATCTAGGCACATTCAAGGTTAGACTCCTAGGCAAACAACAGGGTTCACAGAGTGACATGCAGCCATGTGTTAGCAATTAGCCATGCACGAAGAGGTTTGAGAGTTCCGAAAGTTCCTGAGCGACAATTGGCCAGGTGTGCACCATGTGGCCACCTCCCCGGACCACAGAGGCGGGTGAAGGAGGGTGTCTGTATTTGCAAAGCGGATGAGGATACCAGCCAGCATTTTGTGTGCTGTGCTGACTGCCCAGGTGGAAAATCACAGGAAAGTTACAGTACAGCTTCTCATACTGTACTGTTCTTAGAACTTTAGCATTGCAGAAGAATGGAGAGGGCTTGTTTAAATAGAGTCCCAGGCCACACAGCCAGAATATAAATATAAGAGTAGTTATCAAGTTCCCATGTGATGATGATGATGATCCCAGTAACACTTTTTGTTTGTTTGTTTGTTTGTTTGTTTGCTGGGACACAGCACTACGTAGCCTTGGCTATCCTGAAACTCACTATATAGATCAAGCTGGCTTTGAACTCAGAGATCCACCTACCTCTGCCTCTGCCTCCATCTCTGCTTTTGCCTCTGTCTCTGCTTCAAGTACTAGGACTAAAGGCATGCACCACCATGCCTTGCTGATTCAAGTGACATTTTAAGAACTGGTTCTAGGGCTAGGGAGTTAGCTTAGTGGGTAAAAGTGTTTTTCATGAAACCATAAGGACCCTAAAGTGAATCTCCAGGACCTACATAAAGTCAAATGTGGTAGGACATGTCTGCAATATCAGAAGTACTATGAAGACATGGTAGTTAGAGACAAGAATTCCTAGAAGCTCACATGCCATAAAGAGACATAACCAAGAGACCCTGCTGAATACAAGGTTGAAGGCAAGGATCTACACCTGAAACTGTTCACTAACCGCCAAATGTGTACTATGGGATACATGCACTTACACTCAAACTCACACACATATCATATACACATATATGCAAAAGGCGTTTTCAAGATGAGCGACTCCCAGATTGCCTAGTGCCCTTTCTAAAGGCTGCTCTCAGCTGGCTGCCTGATGAATGAGGCCTCTGGGAATCTTCTATGTCTTTTAGTTGCTAGAGAGCTCACAGATAATTATATGGCCCGCTCCTAGCATTTCTCTATGACCACAGAGCCTCACATTAATCTATCAACCTTAACTGTAGTTTGAATTTTGCCATTTTTATCTTCCATATACGTATTGAGTTTGAGTGGCTAGAACCTACATAAAGGCAAGTGTGGTAGTAAATGTCTTGAATCGCAGCAACTCTGTGTGTGTGTGTGTGTGTGTGTGTGTGTGTGTGTGTGTGTGTGTGTGTGTGTGTGTTTCCATTGGCCCTCTCCCCTTGTCTTGGTTGCACTCTCATGTTCTCCTGACTGCCGCCTCTTACTACAACCCCACTTTTTCAGCAGGGAAGAAAAGATGGTCAACAGGAGTCCTGAACATTACCTATTAAAGTCTCTGGCACATACTTAGTGCTTACTGCCGTCTCCAGTTGAAACTTTTTAACACTACTGTGGAAATGGCTCAGTGGTTAAAGCAAGAACACTGAAGTTCAGATTCCCAGAACACACACGAGAAAGAAAGAAAGAAAGAAAGAAAGAAAGAAATAAAGAAAGAAAGAAAGAAAGAGAGAGAGAGAGAGAGAGAGAGAGAAACACTGAGTGCATGCCAAGCTCACCTGTAATCCGAGCATCCAAAAGCAGGAGAGGGGAATATCCCTTCAGCAAGCTGACTAGGGAGGGGCTCTGCTACCGTGAATTAGATGGATCAGGATCAAAGAAGACTACTGACATCAACCTTGGGTCTAAACACACACACACAAACATCACACACATGTATATACACATAAAACATACACATGCACCAGCTCTGATTGAAGGAGATATCTGAGCCTGGGGCCAGTTGGGTGTGTTAGTGGTGGAGTACTGTTATGCAAGATGTCTGCCCTATGATGGTTACTAGGTTGGGTTTAGGAGATAGTACTTCCTATAGGCATGTCCACTGTAGAATCCTCTCCATTTTTGTTCTACTCAGGCCTTCAAATTCTTGGATGAGACAGGGCCAAATTCTTTACCCAATCTTCTAATGTAAATGTTAATTTCATCCAAAATCACCTCACAGAAAATATTCAAAATAATGTTTTACCAAATATTTCAGCACTCTAGAGCCTAGTCTGGTTGACACATAGAATTAACAATCACAGGTAACTTGTTTAATTGATACAAACTACATTTTGTCATCTAGTCCCACATTTGTCACCTGGCAAGAGCTCAGAAAATGTTGCGTGAATGGATGATCGGTGGTATTGTAGATGCCCTGTGAGGGATGGAAGGGGTCTTTGTCATTTAAAGGAGTGTGATGTTTGGCTTTCTCTAGAATGGAGGGTGGGAAATTATACTGAAATTCTATCATCTCATAGATTCTGACTTCAATGTATTTGATCTCCTTACTGTTTTCAGCAGGGAGATTTGGTGCCTTGGCATTCCTTTGCTCCTCAAAAGGCTAAGGCAACATTGTTGCAACAGGCACCAGGATTCAGCACTCCACTGAGCTCTAGGCTTTCTGATTACTGGCTCACAGGATGCTATCCAGATGTTCCCAGAAAACTGGCCAAATCTCCCCCATAGAAATCTAACAGACTGCACCTTTTGTGGCTGATGTTGCCATGTGACAGGCTGACCATTCTGTGCGGTATCCCAAAAAATTCATCAATTTCAAAGAAGGAACTTACAAGTCTGGCCCTGCATTTGGCCAGAGCAGGAGAGGCAAAAGGTATTTCTAAACATTAAGATGCAAATGGTGTCTTGTGTGCAGATGAGAGCCTCATGTATTATAAGTTCCCACCTAGTCCTAGTGACATTTGAAGGTACTCCCAACACCAGAACCACAACAGAGGCATGTGTACTTTAAGAATAGGTGAAGATGGCACCCGGTTAGATGAGCAACTCTCCAGTATTCCTACTCAGTCTTGGTTGTCTCCTATCAAGCCAAGATAGGACACAAATCTAATGTTGCTGTCATTATTCAACAATGATGAATCTGGTTTCAACCAGCATTTACCAAGCATCCCTCTCTGGAAAGCAGTAATAACCAGCCTAGGCTCCTCTCCTCTTGGACATTTGAACAAACTAAAGAGGCTATCACTGAGTGCCGCAGGAGCTTGTCAAGGTCAGTGACCACTTCTGTAATATGAGGGTCAGCAAGGATGCTCAAGAACCCTGACCCGTGCGGTCACAGGCGTGAGTTCAGAAGAGTATGTCCTACCACTCCCTGTGCATTTGTTCACCCTGCTGCATATAGCTGTGCAGCCAGCATAGCATGGCTTTAGAAAGAAATGGTGGATCCTTTAAGACAGTTGGGTGATTCATCTAGGTGACTGCAGAAGCTCAGACTTTTGTGGGGGCCACAAAAGTGGAATCACTTGCCAACCAGCGTAATCAGATGAAAATAACGAAGCAAAACTGGGGGAGGTGAATCAAACCCTAAAATATTTTGGGGAAGAAAGTGAAATTACAAACAAACACAAAGAATGCTTGTCCTAGGTCTTCAGGCAAACACTCAGTGGAGTGTAGTCATGCCTGGAGCTCAGTAAGCATCAGTTCCTAGGAACTATTTGAGGAAAGGTAAGATTGCACTGAAGTACAAACCTGGAGCTCCTGAATCCCGGATGTGCAAATTCCCAGATCTGCAGTGCATGTTCATTGGCGTGAACAAGAATTATTAAGTGAGCATCTACTACATACCAGGCACCACTCAGCAAGCAGTATTCTATGAGGAGAGGCAGGCACTAAACAAATAAAAGCTGATAAGGGAATTAAGGAAAATAAAGCAGAGTCAAGAGACAGAGGTGAAGAGGAGAGCTGCTACTAGACACATCACCTAACTTTTGGGAGTCTTAACTTATCTGTGGAATGAGTCATTCTCTTCACCATATTGGATTAGAGTGTATATGCCCTTCTCACATCACCTGCTAATGCCAGCAAAAGCCACACGGCCAGGATTTCAAAGAAACCTCTTCCTCGTGATATTTCAGAGTAACTTGGGCCTTCTGCTCTGTCTTTACAATTGAGACATACTCTGGCCATTGGAAGGATCTAAACATTTGTTATAATCTGTTATTCGTAAGCACCCTCAGATGCAGGCAATGCAAAAACAGGTGAACTACATGAATGGAAATTTAAAACAAGGCTCTGCCCCTACCGGGGGTTAGACCTTGGGCATTGGCTCCACCACTGTTAAACTGGAAATGACAAAGCCTACAATAGAGGCTCGGGAGATGGTGACTTAAATCCCATATAAAACAACCCTAAGATGCCCTGGGATGGAGTGGGTATTGGGCCAATGATGGTTCTTCTCTTTTCCTGCAGGCACTGTATTAGTTATTTTCCTTGATCTTATGACCAACTACCTAACAAGAAACAAGTTAAGAGAGCAAGGCTTTATTTTGGCTCACAGTTTCAGGTGATGCAGTCCATCATGGCCAGGGAGGCATGGTGACATGAGGCAGCTGATCATATTACAGCCAGGAAACAGAGAACAGACAGGAAATAGGGCTGGGCCTTGAATGCTCAAGGTCTGACTCCAGCAGCCCACTTCCTCTGGTGAGGTTCCTTCTCCGAAAGATTCAACAGCTTTCAAAGATGCCACCACTAGTGGGAGTCCAAGTTTGAGCCCTTACAGGAGCCAATGGGGAACATTTCACATTCAAAGCACAAAAAAGAACAAAGGAAGAAACTGTCCTTTCTCCAAAGCTGGCTGGAGATAGCATCAGCACATTCATCAGAATGTGGCATCTCTTTATGTCCCACCTGATAACTATGAGGCACACTCTGATTTTTAAGATGGAGGTATGTGCAGAGGTCCCAGAAGGTGCAAAACTGAAGAAATGTTGGTGCAGCACCCAGACATTAAGGATGCTGGAGAATCATTGCCACCTTCAGGAGTAAGGTGAAAAGATAATGAGACTCGATGAATGACAGGACTTCTTAGGAGGCCTCCAGTAGGATGAGCAATAAGGGAACATGGCTTTCTTCTTAGCAAGTTGGTAACCAGGAAGATAGGGGGGGAAAACCATCTTGACATCCTTCTCCCTTTGTTTCTCATAGTTAACCAATTGTAATGAAAATCTACCCAATGACTAAAACCTACAGAAAGTCAAACATCCTATTACCTAAAGCCAAAGGAAAATGCACCCTGTCATGGGCAAAAACAAAATCATCCCTTCTATTGGCTGAGGCCAACAGAAAATCAGTCCTGGCACTGACCATGGGCAATTGAAAAATAACCGTCAAGGCACCCAGCATTGTAGCCCATAGAACTTGGTCTCTGGGAACCAGATCATGATCTAAACTGGCCACAAGTGGATTTTAGAGGATAAGCAAGATAACAGCACACAGCTATACCATAACCCTGCCTTTGTAGACACTTCTAGACCTCTACTGTTCATTTACTTCCTGTGACCTCAAATCTGTGGGCTCAAGCAATCCTCCATAACTGGGTCTATAGTCATGAGAGCATTGGCTCTCATCCTTGATCGAACCCCAGAACTTGCTGAAGAGCTTGATGAATGTCCAAAGGGGCCCATTGTATGGATCTAGGTGGAGCCTGAGAGTGTACATTACTAACTAGCTCCTAAGTAGTGCTGTTGTGGCTAGTCTCTGCGTGTACTGGGAATCAGCTTGGTACCAGCTTCCTAGACAGCAACTCCCTCTTCCTTCCTCACTGGACATTTATCCAGGTCCACTCCATCCATAAGACAGCTGTGTCACCAGCAGCCCTCATTTTTGCCACTCATTGCTCTCCTCTCCCCAGACTTTGTCCTCTGTCTGACCTTGGAAAGGCTCCAGGCAGGCTGCCTAGATGCTCCTGTAGATGCCACCTGCACACACACACACACACACACACACACACACACACACACACACACACACACACACACATGATCCCTGTTTAGCCATACTGGATGCCTGGCCTGTTTCCTAGGGGAAAATAAAACCTTCCCTCCTCCTGGGCTTCCTTAGTGTTCTGTATTCAGGCCAGGAGGTCATGCAACATTGACTCTGTGCAGTTGGCATTGACACGCACAAGTTTTCCCTGTTATCTTTGTTCTAGGGAAAGTGGAACACTGCTGGATCCTTAGAAAACTCAGGGCAGCCAAGTGCCCTCCCCAGTGTAATGGGCCAAGGTTTTGAAGAAGGCAGCTTGCATCTGACCTTCCAGATCCCTTGTTCAGCTTCAATCTGGTGGAGTTTTTCTCTCACTGTTAAAGAATACTACTGCCATGATAAACAACATGATCGAAAGCAACTTGGGGAGGGAAGGGCTTATTTTATCTCACAGCTTGTTGTCCATCATTCAGGGGAGTCGGGGCAGGAACACAAGGCAGGAACCTAAAGGCTATAGAAAAGCTTACTGGCTTGCTCTTCATGGCTTCCTTGGCCTGCTTTCTTATACCACCATCCCAGCCACAGTAGGCTGGACCCTCCCACATTGATCATCAATCAAAAAATGCTCCCACATGCATGCCTATTAGGCTAATAAGATGGAGGCATTTTCTCAATTGAGGGTGCCCCTTTCCAGATGACTCTACCGTGTGTCAAGCTGCCAAAAACGTAACCAGCACAAGGGCTAACTCTGAGGGGCAAGGGAAGGCAGTGAGCTTGGCTGTGCAGACAAGGGACCGTGGGAGGCCTCCCTCCACTAGCTTGGAAAAGCCAAATAAATGTGTGCTGTTCTTAAGTGGTTTGAAATTGACCATGGTGAGAAAATCTGTGCCTTGAAAAAACTGGCAAATGCTGTAAGCCACAGAAATAGATGCTCTGGTTTCCAAGTCGCTAAACTGGGAGGCTGTGAAGACACCAAACTTTTTGTGCTCTATGGCTAGACCTAGGTACAGCACTAGAAGGAAAGCAGTTCAATAAGAAATAGAATGAAAACAATCCTGAAAGAGAAAGGATGATTGATTATAGTGTGTGACCCTAGAACCAGCCATGGCATCCTGAATGCCAAACCAGCCAGCAGCCAACAGAATAGCCTGCCCGGCAAGCTCAACCACAGATTGAAACCTGCCTATCCTCCGAATGTCCAGACCCAGAACTGAGCACACATAAGTCCACATAACGTATGCTCCACATAAACCTGAATTGCAAACACACATACATGGCCATGAACAGCATACACTACACAACTAAAACACATATTTATCACACATGTAAGCAGCACATGTGCTTCTATGTACATAGACAAATACACAATCACCGCCACATATGTAAATATACGTGCTTATCTATGTACACACTGGTATACCCAACTTGTACATGCATACACATGTGTGAACACACACACACACACACACACACACACACACACACACACACACACACACACATCTGATCTGAATATGGGTCCTGGTAAAACCCCAGTTTCTACAACCATAATGAGACTTCCTTATAGCTTCCTCCCAGCTCAGTAACCAATTGCTACTTTACCCTCCCCATGACGATCCCAACCCAGAAAAGTTTGACCACTGTTCCCACCCTTCCTCCTTCTGCACACAGGCATGTTTTCTTTGCCTAAGCAATTTTAGGTTCCCATCTGTCATCTTAGGTCATTAATCCCGAGACAGAAGACCAAAGAAGCCTACCCCACATAGCCAAGCCATTAACTAATTGCAAAAGGTGCTCGCATCGCATCGTATCATATTAATCCACTGAAGCGGCCCATCGCCCGAGCCTCTCTTCCTGAGTTCAGCTGATAAAAATGACAAGCCACCTGCTACTGCTCTAGATGGCACTGCCATGATGGATGATCTGTGTCCTGAGGGGGTGGGGGTCAGCTAGGGGGCCTCATGTGTCAGGCCAAAGAGAGAGTTGAGAGGCAGACAGAAAATCAAGTGGCCAGCTGCCAAGGTAATTGTTTCCCCTGCTGAGCAGTAGCCCAGACTTCCTGTGTCCCCAGATATAGCTTCCAAGGCCTGGCCATCTACCCTAGATGACTGACTGCTCCAGAATAACAAGGTCTCTAAGGTCTAGGACAGGTGGGAAGGCCTGAAGCCTCCCAGATGCCCTCCTTTAAACAACTTGTTCTCAATGATTGAGCTGCTTGCTACATAGTCAACAAGTTCAAGGCTTTCCATTGACCACCCACAATCCACAGGCAAAACCCTCTCTGACAGAAGATCATTGAACACAGGTGGTCTACAGAAACTTCCCTCTCCTCTGGGATTTTCAAGGCCACACTGCTCCGGTGCAGGAACTGTTTGATGGCCTATTTCTCAGTAGGGATTGCCAACCAGTTTGTGTTGAGCGTGTAGGCACACATCCTGCTTTTCTGCTCCCAGGATTGAAATAAATTGATTGACAAACCACCTCTGTAGTTCATGTGCACAGGGCCTGTGGGGTCAACTGTGGCTACACTTGCCATCAGCTGACCTAATCCATTTATCATATTTATACTCTATTCCACTTTCCATATGCAGAGTTAGGGCCTCCTGGATCTGCTATGCAAATTAGACATGATGATTTGCAAATGAGTAGGAGCCCTGCACCTTTTTAAAACTCACCATTAAGAATGTGGCCACCTTGGCCCTGGGTAGGATGAAGGGAGTTGGAAGTAGAAAGATGCTATCCCAATGCAGATGGCTGGTACACTTCTATTCACTCAGGCTTCCCGAGTCCCCAGAGACTGTTGTTCTTACACATAGCTCCTCCCTTGGTAGAGAGTGATATGCACAGACATCACTGGGGAGAAAAAAAATAAAAGAAGGCTGGCAAGTGATTCACGAGGCATTGAATAAGGCCAGCTGCAGAGCTGGCAGTGACCACTGGAAAGCTGGCACCAGAAATCTCTATGCCTAGTCCCAGAGCCCCAGAACCCACGAACCTGAACAAAGGACAGCGATTCACCTACAGATTTGTTTCTTTTGTAGGAATGGAACAAGCTGATTTCCTAGGGACTTCTTTCAGGTAAGCAAGTGCGTAGACTACTCTATGGAACTCTTATATTAAAATGTCAGCAGAACCAGCCCTGTACTTTGAACTTGCTCTTGAAACAACACATGCTTTTATCCAGGACCAACTTTGCAGAACCCCCTCTTCCTTTCATTCTCTCATCCAACCCTTTTCTAGCAGATGAGTTTACTCAGAATTCCAGAAAGCTGGACCCAGCTTAGTCTTATGCCCTGAAGCTCAGACATCAGCAGGTTGGTGAAGCTAAGCAAGAACATTAGACCAGCTTCTCTAGCGCTCCCAGCAGGATGCTTACTGCACTGTCCTGGGTTGGGCCCATGAAGCCTCTTGGGATGAAGTCGACTTTGGTGGGCTCCCAGTGGGGAAACTCAAACCCAAAGATGGTTTCTATGGGTCACTGTCCACACACCCTGTGTACTATGAGCATACATCCTCTGGCTTCTGCTCTGACCTCTGACAGCCTGCTCCATTGGTATTTCTTTGCTTGTTTGTTTCGTTTGTGTTTGTTTTGTTTTGTTTTGTTTATTTAATGTACTAGAAAGAAAGCTCATTTTAGTTCAAAGTTCTGGAGGTGAATTCAAAGCCAATGTCTTACTTTTTTTTAAAGAGTTCCAGAGCAAAGTTTGGCAATCGGGAAAGCTGCTCCCCCCACCCCCACCCCCAAGAGTCCTCGTTTACTGCTCCGTTTCTAAGACTAAAGAAGCACTCATTCTTTAGGAATTTTAAAAATGGCATTCAAAACATTTTGCCAATAGTTAGGCAACTGTGAGCTGGCCCCCAGCATGCAAATCAGAGTAGCTGACATCACAAATGATAGCAAGTTGCCCCTGACAAATAAGGTGACGTTAGGAAAGGCTTTCACAAAATTAACTACAAGATGCTGAAGAAGATAGCAGCAAATTTAAGCCCACAGCACCTGGTTTTCGTTAAGAGTCCATACAGCCCCTTGCTATCCTCCCAGCTCCCAAGGCAAACCCTCCTTTGAAACTTGTCTTGATGTGATTCATTAAGACCAAGCCACCATTGGTGACCAGGCAGTGTTTTTAATTAGTGTGCTCTGTTCACTTCTATATGGTCACATCGTAATGCTTCCAGCAGACACTTACAAATATGACTTCTTTGGGAGTTCCCTGTGATCCACACAAGGACCATAACAACTAATGAGAGCCAGGCAGGCCCCCAGCCAAGGAGGCTGCTGATTGTCAAGCCAGGAAACAACCAGCCTCAGAAACTAACAAGCTGGCAAAGAGACCAAAAACCAAGGAGAGAGGACACCTTGGCAACTCGAGGTGGAAGGTAGAGAGCTGAGAGGAGCATGCATGCCATCAGAACATTTTCAAGCCATGCTGAGGCTGAGGCAGGGGGATTACCCTGGTTGGAGGCCAGCCTGTAAAACACAGCAATACTCTGACTCAAAACCTGTCTTGTCACATTTGTGACTGCTAACACACAAGGCTGCTGTGTTGATGGGAGCAGAGGTGAAGGTTTATTTGCATTTTGGTAGTTCTGGCTTTGATCCATCTGGAAAAGAATGGACAGTGCATGAGAGAATATCTTTGGACTTGGAGACGGTCCTTCTTTAAGGATCCAGGGTATGAAAACTAGATCTTTCTCCCATCTTTATCCCCCCTCTTGGGTTGATAGCATTCACCATTCTATACCTCTGCAAATCTCCATGGCCATTCTCAGACTCAAGTGAATTCCATTACCAATTAACACTGGTTTTATCCACCAGACATTGACCCCCTCCACACCTTCTGTGTCCCATGCACTGGATTGGCTCCTGGGACATAAGCAGCAATGACCTTCCTTCACTCTGAAAGAAGATCAAAAAAAGAAAGAAAGAAAAGAAAAAAGAAAAAATATGGCCTTGCTCTGAGGTTTTACTTAGGGATTGTTTCAATCACACACAGAGATGGGCAGACATACACCAGAAATGGTTCTTTTAAAGTGACGAATACCTATAATCCCAGTATCACAGAGGCAAGGGAGTTGTGGGTTTTAAGCCAGCCTTGCCTGCAAAGTGAGTTCCAGGCCAGTCAGGCTACAGAGTGAGATCCTGTCTTAAATCCTTCTTTGTTGGTGTATGGTTAAAGCTTGTCTCAAAGCCTCTTCGCCTTGATTATACATTTGCCTTCATCAACCACATGGAATAAAGATGAGGAAAGAGAATGGCAGTGTTGTTTGAACACTCCTGGTCCTTAGCTGCTGAGGACACCGTTTCAGAAGGCTGTGGAATCTTTAGACACAGGGTGTAGCTGAGAGACATGGGCTACTGAATGAGAGATACTGGATGGGAGACATGGGATAGTGGGTGTGGGATTTGAGAATTAGATCCCATCTCTGTTTCCAGTCCCACTCTCTGCTTCCTAATCTACCTAGATTTACAGAGCCTCTACCACATAAACTCCCTGCCATGCCTTTCTTGCTAGAGTGAACTGAAACCATGAGTTCGAATAAATCCTTCTTCCGTTAAGCTGCTCCCATCCAGTCTCTCCCCTCCTATCTTCTTTCCTTCCTGTTATCTGGATGGTGCCCCAGGGTGACATTCAAGCCATATTTTGAAGATGTTAGAGCCATAACACAGTAGAAGCTGGAAGTTATTAGCATTCTATCTAAGCTCCACCCCACAGTTACCTGGCAACAGTCAGGTGTGCCTGACTCACTATAAAAGGGGCTGCTTGCCCCCTCCTCTCTCTCTCTTACTCTTTCTCTTGCTTTTGTTGCTCCTGCTTTCTCCTTATTCCCTTCCCCACTCTCTCTCTCTCTCTCTCTCCTCCCCCCCCCCTCTCTCTCTCTGCAGTCACACTGACTTTCTAGGTCCAGGGGAAGTGGTTCTTAATTCTGGGTTATCTCTTTGTGTGTTCCTATTGGAGATAACTGAGTACTGCATCTCCAAGTCTGCCTCACAAGTGAGAAGAAGCAGAGCAGCCAGAGAAGTGTAGCCAGCAGCAGGAGAATGCAAGCTAGGAATGGCCTGGTGTGCAGCAGGCTCAGCATCATCCCATCCCAGCATCTGAAGGAGGGTGAGAGAGCTAAGCTCCCAGTATTTGAAGCCTTCTCTGCTACAATCTCCTTGGCATCCTCAAGCACTGTCTTATGGCAAGTTAACAAATATGGCTACCATAGTCTGTGTGCAACTAAGAGCTCCAACTCACATGAACAAACAAACAAAACAAACAAACAAATAGTCTGGCTAAGATCAGCAAAACACGTGAGTCTGAGAGGACTTGAAATGGATAAGCAGGACAGGAAGTGGTAAGAATCAGTAATGGCCACACCAGCTCTCCACCCTTTTGCGTGTCTCAAAGGAAATAAGGCCATTCAAAATCCTGTAGAAAGTCTTCCCAAATGGAATCCAGCTTTCCTATGAATCAGATAGATTTGAGCAACACAAGCAGAGAGAATTCTGTGGAAGGACCAACACACTCATCTCAGCAACTCAAGCATCACTGGCCACTCTGAGCTGCCTCTTTACCTGGTATTGCCCTTGTTCACAGCCAACAACTCTGTCCCAAATAGCCAATGCAACTTTGAAAAGAACAAGAACTTTTTTTATTTAAAACATCCGACAATGGACTGCAGACATGACTTGGCAGGTAAGAGTACATAGTACTCTTGTAAAGAACCAGAGTTCAGCTGCAAGGAGCCTCATCTGTCAGCTCAGTCACCTGGACGTCTAGTGACAGGGTGTCCTAAAACCCTCTTCTAATCTCTATGGACACTTGCACTTACAGGTACATACCTGCACATGCATATACACACAAAGAAATTGTTCTTTTTAAAAATAAAATAAATCTCAAAACAGAACCACACTCTAGAGCTGGAGAGATGGTTCAGCAATTAAGAGCACTTGCTTCCCTTGCAGAGAAACCAGGTTCAATTCCCAGTACACAGTGGCTCAAAAACTGTAGGTAACCAGGCACATATAAGGCACATATATACATATAAGCAAAGCACTCATACACATAAAATAAATAAATCATATTTACAAAAACATACTACAAAGCTGTAATCAGAGTATGATATTGCTCTAAATGTAGACATATAAAACCATATAATGGATTTGGGGGTACAGAAATAATTATGATATTTATGATGAATTACTTTTTCAACTAAAACAACAAGGCTATTCAAAGTAATAGGACTGCTGGCAAGACAAACACAACACATAAAAACACAGAAACAGCACTTCACACTCGCTTAAGACAGCTAGAATCAAAAAGTTTGACAAGAGCTGTTAGAGAAATGGCTCAGCAGTCAGGAGCACTGGTTGATTTTCCAGTGGACTTGGGTTTGATCCTCAGCAAGGAAAAGTGTGATGTAGGTCCTTACAAGGAAAAGGAAACCACAGCGGCCCATAGACCAAAGTATAAGATCTATGGGTATAAAACTTTTAAGAGGAAGCATAAAGAAACTTCTTTTGACTTTGGATTAAGCAGAGTTCTTAATTATGACACGCAAAGTACAAACCATGAAGTAAAAAATAATAAATGGGACTGCATCACACTTTAAATCTTTTGCACTTCAAAGATCCTTGGGAGGAAAATGAAAAAGACAACCCATGAACTAATGGAACATTTGCAAATTATAAATCATATAAAGGTTTTCTCTTTGGTGTGTGTGTGTGTGTGTGTGTGTGTGTGTGTGTTAGCAACTTAAAATTCAAGAATAACAAAACAAGTTAATTTTTTAAGTGGACAAAAAAAAAAATTAAATAGCGTTGCATTACTGAGATTGTCGAAAGGGCCAGTAAGCATAAGAAAAGATACTTGACATGGTTTAGTTATCAGAGACATACAGATCAAAACCACAAGCTGGGGCTGGAGAGACAGCTCGACTGGACAATTGTACTTGCTATGCAAGCATAAGGAGCCCAGTCTGATTTCCTGAATCTATGTAGAAAAGCCAGGTGTGCTGATACACATTGGTGATCCCAGGGCAAAACCGAGCAAAGAAAGGTGGATTCCTAGGGAGCTTGGGCCATTCAGCTTAGCCTTCTAGGTGAGCACCAGGACAAAGAAGAGGAGGGAAGGGAGAGAGACCCTGTCTCAAACACTTAAAAACTGGCCAGCACTTGAGGACTGAGCTTGCCCTCTGACCTCCACACAAACACATAAAAACACAGAAACAGCACTTCACACTCACTTAAGACAGCTAGAATCACAAAGTTTGACAAGAGCTGTTAGAGAAATGGCTCAGCAGTCAGGAGCGCTGGTTGATTTTCCAGAGGACTTGGGTTCGATTCTCAGCACTCACATGGCAGCACACAACTGTCTGTAACTCCATCTCCATGGGATTTGACCCCACACACATACATAGACATACATACAGACTGAACAGTAGTGTACATCAAATAAAGACTAATAAATCATGTCAAAACTTTTTTTTTTTTGGTTTTTTGAGACAGGGTTTCTCTGTATAGTCCTGGCTGTCCTGGAACTCACTCTGTAGACCAGGCTGGCCTCGAAATCAGAAATCCACCTGCCTCTGCCTCACAAGTGCTGGGATTAAAGACGAGTGCCACCACTGCCCAGTCTTTTGGGTTCGTTTGTTTTTTTGTTGTTGTTGTTGTTTGTTTGTTTGTTTGTTTGAATGCCAAAACTTTCTAACACATGGCAGGAACAGTGATGGTGAAGGTATGGATTGGTGAAAAATATAAAATGATAAGGTTAGTTTGGAAAATCATTTGATAAGTTTGAAACTAACCCTAAACGTATCATACCACCTAGAAATTCCATTCCTAAGTATATACTTAAGTGACTTGGTTGTGACTGTGCTTGGAAACAACTGAAATACCCACCAACAGATGAGTGAATAAACAGAATGCCTACACACACACACAGAGAGAGAGAAAGAGAGAGAGAGAGAGAGAGAGAGAGAGAGAGAGAGAGAGAGAGAATATTATTCAGCAGTAAAAAGGCATGAAGTCATAGTGCATGCTACAATGAGCTTTAAAATATCGTGTTTGGTAAAAGAAACCAGCCAAGAGACCACATACTGTGTGGTCCCATCTTCCCAAAACATCCAAAGAAGGCAAAGCTATCAGGAAGTTGAAAGCCGGTTGATAGTTGCTAGAGATTGGGGGTAGAAAGGGGCGTGGCTGCTGGTGAGCACCTGGATCCTCTTGAGGAAAAGGGAATGTTCTCAAGTTGGACCACAGTGGCGGTGCTTACATAACTCAGTAAATTTACTAAAAGTCTTTGAACTGTATGCTTTAAAACAGATGGATTTTATAGCATGCAAATCATATTTCAATAAAGGTGTTTTAATAAAAAGCCTTCTGCCTACACATCTCCATCCCAAAGTCTATTTCCAGGGAACCCAATTGAAGACAACATATATTGCATTTGAACAGAAATGCCAATTACTTTTTATCTCTAGCCAAATTTGAGAAAATTGCACTTCCAAGAGGAAGTGTGCTGATCCCAAAGTGCTGCCCTCCACTTCTCCTTTTATGTCACAGCCAGCATTGCTGTCCCCTCTCTCTGACACCAACCCTAAGTCCTGCTACTTAAACTCCATTCCCACAAAGGAAATAGCTCAATGGCTGCAAGCCCTCGGCAGAGTTAGGTAGGCATATAACCTATCGTTCCTCAGCATGTTTAATTATGAGTCCCCTTTGTAATAGATGTTTCTGTTCAGTGTTATCTGTCGTAATTCTTTGCCCTGAAAAGTCCAGACACCTTGAGTGTAGACAGGGGTGGGATAAATTACCTGTGACTGGAAGGAAGTGAAGGGCGGTGGGTTGGCAGACCTGAGCCCATGAGGCTGACTAGGAATCAGAGAAAGGAAAGGAGGAGGGGAAGGCAAGTTGATAAACAAGGACTCCTCTGAGTTCATCCCCACAAGGCTGGCTGCTCATTGCTCAATGTTGCGAGACACTGACTTCTTAGAGGTTTGCAGTAACAGCTCGCTTGAGCTGGAAATTGCTGTGAATGCCTGTGCTACCCAAGGCTGAGCTTGTAAAAGAGAGTTCTCCCGCATCCTAGCCTTACTGACAGGTCTGGAACATTGTGTGCCCAGCAACCCTGCCTTGTAGCTCTTGGCCACTGGACCAATCATCCGTGTGTGTGTGTGTGTGTGTGTGTGTGTGTGTGTGTGTGTGTGTGTGTGTTCTCCATCTCCTCTTTCTGTCATTGATGTCCCAGGACATAAGCCCTAACCCTTCCTTCTGCCTGAATTGTCTGTCACTCTCTTGCTCATTCATGACCCAAACATCTATTGAGCATATAGCATGTACTAAAAGAACTACCCGTAAGCAAAGTTCTGGTTCAAATGTGCCATGAATAAGACAGTCCCCACCACAGGAATCTCCCTGTTGTAAAACAAAACAAAACAAAACAAAAACAAAAAATAGGCCTTTATGTTATGATGCTAAGAAGGTGGATAAAGAAAAGTCCATTTAGACAGAGAGGTGCGCATGCATGTGACGCTGCCCAAGGCTTCACTTGTGTGAAGTCAGTTCTCTCTTTCCATGACGGCCCTGAGAATCGAACTCGGGCTACCAGTCTTGGTAGCAAAAGCCTCTACCCACTTTGCCATCTTGCTTGCCAATACAGTTTTTAGTGCTATGGAAGTCAAGGAAAGCCAGTCTTAGGTACAGGACTTGATCCCTGAACTACAATTTTTCAGGTAGATTTTGAAAATAATATACTTCTGTTCCGTGGGCTCCCTGTGTCCCCATCAGGGACAAAGTCTTACTCATTTATCACTCTCAAGATTACAAACACTACCTGATTGTGGTGTTTGTGGGATGAGTGAATAATCAGATTGACTTACGCTTCGGTTCCACTAGTACAGACAATAACTGAAGCCACAGCAGCAAAGGGGTTAAAGGGCAGGAAATGAACTCGGCTTTGGGATAAAGCCCCATTAATTACCATCTTACTAGAAATCCTCTTCCCTGCAAATCTGCAAGCTGTAAATTGAGATCTGAGTTGTCGGGGTTTTTTTTTTTTTTTTTTTGAGCATATCATTCTCTAAACCCTAGATTTGCAAACACTTCTCTTCCAGGTAGTTTGGGGCCTCACAGCCGTCTCATTCTATTTGCTGAAAAGTGGGCAGAGGCTGCTGGGTGGCCTGTGAAAATTACCAGACTTGGGGATGGCTGAGGTGGGATTTACCAAGATGCTTCTGCCTCTGTCACTAGGGAGAGGGGCTGCCAGAAAGAGGCACCCTGGGGAGGAAAATCTCTGACCTTGGGGGACTTCCTCTGAACTTCAGGGTGGGAGGGGATCTGGAGTCAGCAGTTAGCCTCTGAAAGTGGAGAATCCAAGACTACAGTCCCCTTGTTTGCTCTGCTCCACATTCCCACAGTTGCTCCAAGTGTTGACTGGAAGATATTCCATTACCCAGAAGGCAGCTTTCTAAAACCAGATGGATCATAGTGCAGATACTCTGGGCAGGAAGAGAGGGTCTGAGCCAAAAAAAAAAAAAAAAAAAAAAAAAAAAACCTGAGAGCAACTTTTCAAAAGGTGAGGGAGGAGCCCCTCCAAGAGTCCCAAATGCCTGCCTCTTGTATATATGCAGACCAGAAGTACACACTATGTTTTTTTTAAAAAAAAAAAAAAAAACTGTTTAGTCTGGGGTCATTTTGTAGCTAACCCGAGCACTTAGTCTCCATCTTTGTGAATCCTGAGACTGCGCAAAGACATCTAGGAGTTGATGACACCCCTGCTGCTCCACTGCCTGCTGCACGGATAAGCAAACAAAGGGCATGGAGATTCCATGCATTTGTTCAAGGTCACTCTGTGGACCTCTGAAGCCCAGCCCAACACTCTGTCTTATCTCTCACCAGGTTGCCCCTAGATAATCCATACATCTGAGCACACCAGTGTCCCCTCCAAGTCACTGATGACAAAGGCCATTTTTCACAGAGGATATAATCAGGGAAAATCGTCTCTTGAATCCCAGGGTAAGAGCACCCATATTTCATGCAGCAGGTTCATCACAAATGTTAACTGATGAAACAGGAAGACGGAGGGAGGGCAGCATCCCCGTAGCCCTTGGAAACTTTGGAATGGAACACCCTGCTCATTCAAAAAGAAATCCAAAGGGCTTGTAAGATTTAACATGAAGCTTTTAAATACCTGGGCTCAAACTAGTACTGTCTTTAAACCAGTAGACAATTTGTTTAGGAAAGGTAATTGATGAGTTATTTATATTAGTCCCGAGTGTCCAGTGCGAACCATCATTGAGATGAAATGCTCAGGACAGACTGAAATCCCTTAATTACCCTTGGACATGTCACGTGTTGCAGGGAAAGAAAACATAATGTAAAGTGCTTCTATATGTCAGCAGTAATAATAGCTTGATGAAGATTTCTAAATTTTTCAAAATGTCATTTCTTTCCAAAAGATGGATTGTTTCTGTTGGGGTTTAGTCTACCTAATTATTCCTGCCTTGATTACTTAACTACTCCAGATATTTCATCCCCCCCCCCATGCTCTTATCCTGTCGAACATGTTAGAAGAACCAAGACAGCTTATTAGTACCCAGCAGACCATCCTGTCTCCTGACAGTGAGTGTGGGAGCTAGGAGAACCTCTCCCATGGAGAATCTATGGGGTAGATGGACCCTTTGCCAACGTACAGTAGCTTGGACCTGTTCTGAGGCATGTGCAGCCAGAATTGCAGAGCATCTTCTACACCAGCATCTGCCACTGTTAATTCTTCATGTCTCCAGCTCCCTGCCCTGAACATTACACAGCCCTCCTGTGTGGGCTTTGCATTGTCCTGCAGGCATGCTTCCTCAACAGCTGCCCAGAACATGCCCTGAAAACCTCCTGCTGAGGCTCTGGGCCTCCAGCCTGAGTCTAGAAGGACCAGAAAGCACCACTTTTAACTTCCTTCCCAGGGGATGTCCAGGTTGTAGGTCCTGAGAACACACCTGGGGGCCATCTCAAAAACTTCCTCCCTTCCTTCCTTCCTCCCTCCCTTCCTTCCTTCCTTCCTTCCTTCCTCTCAAAAGCAAATCTAAAATCTAGTGCTACAGTTAGTTAAGGTCTGGGAGAAGTTAGAAATTGAAACTTGAAGACTTTGGATTGTCTTACTTTGTAAAGATCTGTCCAGGGTTAAGTTCTGGGCTCAATGAAAAAAATATTTAAGAAAAAGCCAAGGTCTTAACAGAAAGGGAGAGGGAAAGAAAGCAACGGTGCATGGTTGGAAAGGCACGTTCTTCTAGAACCTCTTTGGAAGTCAGGGTTGGCCATAACTCCACCATAGGACTGTCCTTCCACACTACCTGGGGGATAGCTGAGGTTTGATACTATATGAACCTCCAAGTTCTTCATTTACTTTAGAAGTAATGGGTAAAGGGCACACCTAGAACCCAGCGCCTGCCTGCGGCACACCTCTCATGTGGGGGGGGGGGGTCTGTGCCCTTTAGCTGATCTCACTGTCTGGAAACCAGCCAGACTCTGAAAGCTGATTCCCCAGGACTCCCCTCCCCTCCCTTCACTTCTCCCTTCCCCTCTCTTTTCTTGCTCTCCCCTCCTCCTCCCTCTTCTCTTTTCTTTTGTTCTTTCCTCTTACTCCTATCCACCCCACCTCTTTCTCTTGTGCAAGAGCCTGGAAAGGTAGGAGAGTAAGGGCAGTATCTCCTAGCTTGGGGAGAGCCAGCTCCTATTTCTTAATTTTAAAGAAGCATTTGTTGCGAGCGATGACCAGTGGTGCGGCCCGGCAGGCAGGGTGCACACCTGGGACGCTCTGTGCCTACTAGAATGTTTTACGCATCAGAAGTGACCACAAATGTGCCCTCCACTTGGAAAGAATGAGGGGAGGGGGCAGCACAGGGCAGAGGGGGGCATTGAAAGCCTGTGGGAGCTTGTGCCCAGTGTCATCTTTTAAACCAGCATCACTAGAGTTAGAAATGACAGTATGCTCTGGCCCAGAGCAACAGAAACAACTACGGCAGGGAAACAGTTAAAAATTTGGCTTTCTAGTTGAGAAACTAGCTCAGTCGGTAAAGTGTTTGCCTTAGAAGCATGAAAACTGGAGTTCCATCCATAGCACCCACATAAAAAGACCAGCTTGGTATTCACTTGTAGTCTCAGCACTGGGAAGGCAGAAACAGGAGCAAGTTCGTAAGAGCTTATTGACCAGACAGTCCAGATCATTGATGAACTCCAAAGCAAGGAGAAATCTTCTCTTAAAGGAAGTGGGTGGTATCCATAAAAATGACACCCAAGGTTGTCCTCTGATGTACACACACACACACACACACACACACACACACACACACACACACACAAAAAGAGCTCTAATCTCAGGTAAGGGGTAAGACAGAAGAGATAAAGTCCTTTCCTGGATTTGGATTGGCAAGTGGAGGGTTAATCCTGAGGTTTGCCTCTGGGGTGGAGGACCAAGAAATTAACATGTGGAATGAATTAGTGGGAAGGTTTTTGAAGCTGGGAGTAAACACAGCTCAATTTGTCTGGGAGGAGGGTACAAAGAGAAAAGCTGGGCAAAGTGGGTGAGACAAGACTCCCAGGGAAGGTGGGGATGTTGTACGTGTGACCTTTTGCCTCCCCCCAGACCGGCCCCTGCCCTGCTGCTGTGCTTCTGAGAATCAGCTGAGGCATTTTAGCATCAAGCCAAAACAGAGCTGAGAGGACAGTGACCTGGGCTAAGATTCCAAGGCTGGGAAGGAAGAAACACTTGGGAGGTTCTTAATAAGCAAGCTGAGATGTGGGGAATAAAATTTTAATGCAGGAAGAAAGAAGAAGTGTGTGATCATAAAAAGGGTACCCTGGTAACCTACATGGGAAGCAAGGGGACACACTGTCCACTAGAGGCCAGCTACCACAGGGACTGGGATTATGCCCAGACCAGCGTGCTTGCTGTTTTCTGCACCAGTGGAGGGAGGCAGAGGAACAGAGTGCTTTAAAGAGTAATGGTTCGGGTTTGTTGGAAGTGCTTTTCTAGATACCCTCTGACGTGTCTGCCTGCTCTGCTGGAGCCAGGTGGTAGAGGTGAGGTTAGAATCAAATCCCCTGACATCAGAGGAAGTGGTGTATTTCCAAACTCCCCTCTGTGCCTTTTTTCCAGCCCTATATAGCAAGCTTCTGCATGGGGCAGATGAACCCGTGGAAGACACACACTAATCAAACACCAGCTTGCTCCAATCTGGGAAGGTAATTTATTCAGAGTCCAGTGTGTTGTCTCCCTAGATTGCTCTAACAGAATGAGTCTGTCAAAATGCTATGCCTATATGTATTTTTATGCTTCTATAGCGTCTTCCGGAAAAGTATGGAGGTGCCTTGATGAAGTCAAAATCTACTAGACTAAGACATGAGAACTTAAAAAATGTGAAAGTCACGTTCAGTTCTAATACAAATGAGAGACAGCAGTCAAGAACGCTCATATACCTCTTGCAATTCTCTACAAAAGGACGGAATGAGAACATTTAACAGGGAAACGGTATCAAGTTCTGTTCTGCAACTAGAAGGCACAAGCCCAGGTAGAAGATGTGAGCGATGAGGTTTAGCAAAATCTTGGATGAAAGAGGGAATGTAAAGTCAGTGAAGAGTGTGCACACACAGAGAGGGGGAGGAGGCAGGAGAAAGCAAGCAAAACTCTGCCTCAAATCATAGTCAGAGACTGAAATGCTCCACTTTGTCCCGTTCTTGTCAAGACCATTCCAGACCTGGTTGAACTGCCTCTCTCCATCATGACATTTGGACACATAAAAGAGAAAGTGACTCCTCACTTTAGCATTGGAAAATGAGGAAATAAATGTACCCTTTGTGATAACACTGTGACACACGCCTTGAAGAGACAGAATGTCTGGTCCAGTACGCCTGGACAGCAGCCTGCTTAGAACATACAAGGGCGTGTATCAGAGCCAAGGCGAGTATGGTAGCAAGCCTTTGTTATCTCAGAAGGCAGAGGCAGGAGGATCCTAAGTGGAAGGCCAGCCTGACCTACATAAAGAGATCTATGTCTACTAGATGACTAGTGGGGAAGAGCTGAGCTTGACGCTTCTCAGCCATCCATTCCAAAACCACTCTCTGCCTTCCTGTGGCTCAGACCATAGCAGCCAATCCTGTCTCCTCTGAACATAGGGTTTTGGTGGAACTAGGCAGTAGGAGTCCCAGAAAGGGATCAGAGGCAAGAAGAGGGAGGGGAGTTCACTTCTGCCTTGCCCTGGCTCCCTCCCTGTCAGGTGCTTCCAGCAGGCTTCACTCTGCACCAAACGCTACTGTTCTAAAGACTCCCTCATCTCTTAGAGTTTCTGTTGCTGTGATGACCAAGAGGTGCAGGTGTTGAGGGGTAGGGGAAGCTGTTTCATTTACAGTTCCACATCACAGTCCATCATCAAAGAAAGTCAAGGTAAGAAGTCAGAGAAGGGGGTGCTGCTTACTGGCTTGCTCCTCATGGCTTGCTCAGCTTTCTTAAAGAACCCGGGACCACTAGTCCCTGAATCACAACACTCCTGGTAAACTGAGCTTTTCCATATTAACCAAGAAAATGGACCCAATCCTGTGGGGAGATTTTCTCAGTTGAGAGTCCCTCTTCTAAAAAGACTCTATCTTCTGTCAAGTTGACTAAAACTACGCAGCACACCTCCTCCGAGCCTAGCATCTGGCAATCACTCAATCCTCTTGTTGTTTTGAGCTGTACAGCAATGATCCTGGGTTTGTGTGCTATACCTGTGGCTCCCCACCTTCCACCACCCAGGAAACAGTACCTTTGAAATATATAAGGCTTCCTCAGTGTAGGGTGTGTGTGTGTGTGTGTGTGTGTGTGTGTGTATGTGTGTGTTTGTCACAACATGCTCATAAAAGTCAGGGGATAATCTGTGCTGTGGGAGTCTGTTCTCTCCTTCCACCATGTGGGTTCTGGGGACCAAACAGGCTGTTAGTCTTAGTTGCAACTGTCTTTACCTGCTGGAACATCTCTAAAGGACTGACACTCACCCCCCACAGTGTCACGGACAATGCAGCAGATGCCATCAGTGCTCCTGGAGGTCTCATACCCACTGCTCTTCCTGTCGCTGCCTGTGAGCACTCACTGTCAACAGCAGCATGCCAGTCCCCTGTCCATGTCAGGTTAACACATTATAGGGAAGAGCTCAGGCACCAAGGGCCATCTCTTTCTCGGTAGCAACACTTTGAGGGATGCTCCACAAAGTCTCGAAGAGGCTCTACTGAGGGATGCCTGAGTGCCAGGGCCCCTGTGTTGTTGGATTTTGTCTTTCTACCCTCCTTGTCTCATTTCTCACTGTTTCCTGGGCTCTCCCCCGCAAGGAAACATACTGACATTTTCATCTCAAGCTCTCCCTTTGGGGGAGTCCAAGCTAAGACCAAATCAACAGGTGGAAGGGAATTGTACAGAGCTTGGCTGTGCCCATACTTGGGGTTCCCCTTCCTGAGCAGGCCCAGGGACTTAGAGACAATCAACACCAGGTGCCCAGGTGCTTCCTGCAGGGTAGGAGCTTGGGGAGACAGAGGGTGGCAAACAGCCACGTGGCCCTGGGCCAGACAGCAGAGCTGCTTTCAAGGACAATCTGTCACCGAAATTCTCCTTCTCAGCCCAGTAGAGTTCCAGCCATACCCACAGGCCAAGAGATTAGGGAAAGAACAAGGAAAACCTGAACCACGTGACTCCTCACCACTGAGGAGAAGGATATTATATGACCAGAAAATGTCAGGGGAGGGTAGCTAAACAATGGGGAGGGGGTTCTTCTTGAGATGGTAAAAATATTTTAAAACGCAGGTCTAGAAGATGTCTCAGTGGGCAAAGTGCTTGTGACCTGAGTTAAAAATCTCCAGAGCTCACATAATCTGGGCATGGTAACGTGAATCTGTGTTCCTAGTGCTCCTACAGAGAGATAGCAGCCAAAGACAGGGAAAGCCCCAGATGCAGTGTACATGGCAGTGAACAAAGAGACCCTGTCTTATATAGTATGGAAAGCATGGACCAACATAAGAGGTTGTCCTCTGTCTCACACACACACACACACACACACACACACACACACACACACACACTGTGGCATGTATATGCTCTCTCTCGCTCTCCCTCTCTCATACACACACACAGAGGAGGGAGGGAAAGGGCTAGTAAGAGAGAGAGAGAGAGAGAGAGAGAGAGAGAGAGAGACTCACACACAAACAGGCACACTCATGGACATACTCATGCATTATATACACACCAAAAAAGCAAAAATTTTAAAACTCTGGTAATGGTTGCAGATAGCTGTGAATATATTAAAATCCATTGAGTCATATACCCTTTCTATGGGTACATTTTATAGTATATTTTTAAATCTAAACTAAGGAGACAATGAAGCACTTCACCCCTGAAGCACCTAAGCCCATAGAGAAGGTAGAAGTGAGCCCAAGGGCCTCAGGATTGGACACAATTAAAGCACTCTTTATGACAACTCTGGCCCAGTCTTCCCTTACAGCACAAGTGCAAACACTTGAGAACTTCTCGGGCTTCTTCCTCCAATGATAGCTCCACCTTACAGCATTCTGATTACTGTAATCTGGGGACTTGGGGGAAGCCAGAAGCAAAATAGGAAGAAGAAAAGCCAAAGTAACACAGTCCCCTCCAAGGTCATGCCTCCATATTAATTTACTTTCTATTCCTGTGATAAACAGCATAAGCAAAAGCAACTTGGAGAGTAAAGAGTTTATTTGGCTTACATTTTTCAATTAGAGACCATCACAAAGAGAAGTCAGGACAGGAACTTCAAGGTAAGAACCTGGAAGCAAGGGCTGAAGCAGAGACCATGGAAGAGCACTGCTTTCTGGTTTGCTCCTCATGGCTTGCTCAGCCTGCTTTTTTATCAACCCTGGAATGCCTTCTCAAGGCAGGCACTGCTTCCAGTGGAATAGGTCATCCCACATTAATCATTAATCATGCTCCTCCACACTTAACTACAGGGAAATCTAATGCATGTATCTTTTCCATCTACGCTCCTTCTCAGATGTCTCTAGCTTGTGTTGAATTGACCCAAATGAGCCTATATATCCCCATTACCCTTAAGGACCTCCCACTAGACCCCATCTTCTAATACACCACCTCCCAAAATTGGCACTGTAGGAACCAAGCATTTGACACATGGCCACTTAAGGGATGGTCGACCCGCAAACTCTTGCAGTATCCAAAAAAAAAAAGTGAAGATCTGAGCAGATCTCTGAGCACAAGGCCCTAGGTTCAATTTCCCCTCCTGGAAAATTTCAACTTAGCAACCTTAGACGTTTAGGGTTGATTAAAATGCAAAAATAATATGAAAAATAAAAGAAATGCTGACATCATCTCACTCCGCAACTTTCCTGACTCTACTGTGCACCTGTCCCTAACCTTGCATACAGTGAACTGGCAACCAGGTTGTGACCTGAACTCTTGCAACATATATCTTAGGTTCGAGGTCCCTGACACAAGAGTCAAGACAGGGATTCTCCTGCAATGGATTAATGAAGATGTGCCCTAAGGAAGAACGAGAGATGCAGCTACCCTCGGCTGTTGGGCACTTTGGGGGAGAGAAAAAGCCTCCCAGGTGTTGATTTTCTAGTGGTGTTTCTGGTGCAACTGAGAAGGTAAGACGATGGGGGTAACCAACACCCTCAACTACTGGAGAATGAGTAAAAGGAGCTGAGCATCAGTAACTTCTTCCAAAACATCCTTTCAGTGGGACTAGAGCTGTAGTTCAGTGGTAGAAGGCCTGTCTGGCATGCACAAGGTCCTGGGTTTGACCCCCAGTGCTACAGAAACTAATTCCCATCCTTATCCTCTCAGCTCCGTATGCAGGAAGGAGAATCTCTGTATGGTGGATACAAATGTCAGGTTTCCTTGCACATCGCCTGGGCAATTGATTTGTCTCTCTCATGCTTCGTTCCCACATGTGTGAAATAGGGATGCTGACCAGACAGTTCTAACTGTGATTTAGATTAAGCAGGATGCTGTATATGCAACTCCCTTCTTCAGCTAGCCCATCCCACCTATCCTTCAGTCCTGGGGCCTTGCCAACAGTGATACAATGCACCGTGCCGCAGGAATAGAATTATAGCCCAAGTCGACCAACTGGGGGCTGTGTCTGGGATTGTTCCAGCTGAGACTGGCAGAGAAGGCCTAAGCCTAAGGACAAAACAAGACAGATATAAGGCTGCCATCATCTGTCCATGTTTGCCAGCATATGGAAGAAATCTGTCTGCCAGAAGACTGGGAGGCCCACGTAGAGAAGAGACACAGAGAGTTTGTGAAAGGAGCTGGCCCGTGCCCTTCGCATCTTAGATCATGTCTATGACCAACTCCATTGCTCCACTTCTCAGGTACAGGGAGAAATAAATTCTGGTTTTTTTCCAAGTTCACTGAAGCCAGATTCTTTCTACTTGCAAACAGAAGACAGATGACTAGTCTGCAGAGTGTCTGCCTCACAGGGCTGTTGTGAGATTTAAATAAAGTAGTTTGTGCAGAAGGTTTCTAATAATGGCCATTGTAATTCTTCAGAGACCAACAGGAAACAGGAAGAGAAGCTACTTCCGCTGTCATCTGCTAGCATCTCACTGAAGCTGGAGACAGACACTCTCCAAGCCGGAACTTAACTAAAAACCCTTGGCACTGTGTAAGGCACAGTCAGAGTTCTTGCAACTGTTGCCTGTTTATTATTAGCCATGTGTCACCTCTTTTGAATGATGTGGGGGGGAGGGGCATACTCAGGTACATGTATGTGCACATATATGCATGTGGCAGCCTCAAGGTGTCATTCCTCAGGAGCTATCCACCGTGACCTGGAGATCACCAATTAAATTAGGCTAGGCTGGCTAGCCAAGAATCCTAAGGGTTGCCCGGCAGTGGTGGCACACGCCTTTAATCCCAGCACTTGGGAAGAAGCAGAGGCAGGTGGATGTCTGAGTTCGAGGACAGCCTGGTCTACAAAGTGAGTTCCAGGACAGCCAGGGCTACACAGAGAAACCGTGTCTCAAAAAAACAAAAACAACAACAACAACAACAACAACAAAGCCCAAGGGTCTGCCTTCTCCAGTTCTTCAGTGCTAGATCCCAAGCAGATGCCACCAAGCCTGCTTTAGTGCAGAGGTTCCAGGGGTCAAACTCAAGTTCTCATAATTATGTAATTATGCAGCAAACACTTTACTCCCACAGAACCTTTTTTTCTGTATGATTTTTTTAAACTTCCCTGGGTGACTGTAACCTTCATCTTCATCGGGTTCTTCTTTTCTTCTTTGTGGTGGTTGATGGGGAATTTAACTTTCGCATCCTCCAACCTTTGGGCTGGGCTCAGTAAAGTCTCAAGCCACGAGCTCTGGCCTGTGTAGTCTCTGAGGTATTCTTTTTCAAAGTGTCTTCTGAGATACCCTTGTAGTAAAAGCACTGAACATTCTTGATTCTAACCCTCCCAGTGACAGTCTGGGAGACAGTGTCTAGGAGAGAGGAATAGGCAAGAGTTCTGTATTGACCCTTAAGGGGGTGTGTGGACTACAGCCTCAGCCTACAAACCAATGCTCTAAGCCATTTGAAGCTGGAGCAGACCATACCTGTTACCCTCATTGTAAGATAACAAATTTACTCACCTCACTTTCTCACCAAATAGTTCCATCTTAGCTTGACTTTAATGAACGATAGCAATTCCCCTTGCTATATCTCCACCGCACACCACATGAACCATTGAGTAAGTAAGCCAAGCCCTGGTTTGGGTAGTCTCTGCTTGCAGTTCATAGAAATTGAGCAAGCTACACAGTTGGGGGAGCTCCCATCTGTAGTTCTCTTGCCTCTGGACCAGTTGTGTGGTCTCGGTCAGGAGCCTATCATCAGGTCCCGCATCTGGCCCAGCAGCCTGTAATATACTGCTACAACAATATGATTTCTATTTGCCTCGCCTTTGATCTCCACTCACACAGTTTCCAACACAGAGCCCCACCCTCTGGTCTATGAACTTTCATGTGGGAAGAATCTTTATATTGTATGTGGATAGTCTACTTCCCCTTCTAGCAGCTTCTTTTTAAGAGCAAGGTCAACCTTTCTATGTCCACTCTACCCACAATACTCTTCTGAGGATGCCCCTTCTACTCAAGTGACTTTGGTCAAAGCTAATCTGCACTTTAGTCAGGGCTCCCCTAGAAGCAGAAGATGAGGCCAGGATCATGTACAAGTAGTTTTAGGAGGTTATTAATGTCCTGAGATAGGCTGGTCATAGAAAAAAACAAAACTCGACCAGAAAGAGCCAATCCAAGAGCACAGGCATGACCACTCTGGCTAACTGAAGCTCAATCTCATTGGAGAAGAGTGAAGAACACAAGCCAGGGAGAAGTGAACTCTGTTCATTTGTTTGCACCCTTTTTCCTTTGAGGATCCCATATACACATGCACTTTTCTGCATTACATTCATTTGCCACTCCACACCTCCAACTGCTCATGAATCCTACTCCACAGCTCCCCTTCCAACTTCATGGTTTTTTTAAAATGAAAAAAAAAACAGAGTCCAATTAGTGCTACTCATATATGCCATAGTGTAGGCCCATATAGTGAAGCATGGTCAACCACAAAGGAACACACCCCTAAAGAAAAATAACTATCCCTCCCTTAGACAACCATCAACTGTCAATAACCTCTCAGTTACGGGTGGGACCTTGGATAGGGCCATCCCCATGCAAGCTGGAATGTTGACCGGTGTGATCCTGTACAGGCAACCACACCTGCTATGAGTTCATGCATATAGGGGTTCTGTCATGTCCAGCCGACACTGTTCCAAAACCCCAGTGCTCCCTAACTTCTGGCTCTTACAATCTTTCTCCCCCTCTTCCAAAACAGTTCGTGAACCTTGGAGGCATAGGGGTGACCCACTTACGGCTGACCTTCCCCACAGGTGCTTATTCTTCACACTTGTGACCAGTTGTGGATGTGTTTGCATAGCAACTGTTAGCAGTCACTCATCATTCATACCCAACTAGCCACAACTCCCCAGGCCCTGCAGTAGGCAGACAAGCTATCAAGCAAAGAAATGTCAGAGTTAAGGGTTGGTAATGTGACTAGCATACATCAAAACGGTAGGCTAAAGGGCTATGAGGTAGAGGGTTGGCAGGCAGCCTAATTCACTTGGCAAGCTCCAGGCCAATGAGAAAGACTCTGTCTAAGGAGACCAAGGTAGACAGCCCCTGGGGAATGATGACTGAAGCTCTCTTTTGTCTTTGTCACACACACACACATGCACAAACATACACATAAATATCATAAGTTCAGCCCTTCTCAATTCCATAACCAAACATACCTCCTTAAACGGAAGCACCCCACAAGACCTCTGTCTATCTCCAAGAGTTACCACCATCTGAAAAGTCCCAGCACCCCTCAAAAGTTCAAGTTGTAAATCTCTCTCCCTGTACCCAGGCTGGAGAAGCCTCTGAGTTCGTGGCTTGACATAGCGAAGCCCTTCCCGAGGGAACACTGTGTGAGCAGCTGTCCCCTTCCCCTGCAATTTCCCTTTCAAGTATATTCTTGTTTCGTCAAATTTACTTTCATTATTTTTAATTGTATGTATGTATGTCTGTGTGGGGCTATGTTCATGTGAATGCAAATGTACAGAGACCAGAGGCATAGGCCCCTGGGGCTGGAGTTATAGGTTACCTGATATGGATGCTGGCAACTGAAACTCTTGTCCTCTGGAAGAGTGGTAAATTCTCTTAACTACTGATCTCTCCAGCCCCATGTTCATACTTTTAAGTCACTGTGGTAGTCAGAGTTCTCTAGAGGAACAGAACCTATAGAATATATTACAAAAGAGATTTAGCTCCCCTAGATTTGGACCTAGGTCATAGCAACATGGCTAAAAGCACCAAGAACATTGGTAAATATGGGAGCAGATAGAGTGCCCCCTTCCAGAAAATGGTAAAGAAAATTGAAATCAGCCAGCGTAACAAGTTCACTTCCTCCTTCTGTGGCAACACCAAGATGAAGAGGTAGGCAATGAGCTCCAGGCACTGCGGTTTCTGCATAGAAACAGTTGCTGGAGGGGCCTGGCCCTTCAGTCAGCTCTGCTAGCAGAAAACTGGAGAAGACTAGGCAGAAGCACCTTCATTTGAGATATCCCTAGCCTACAATAAATGGGTTAACTTCCAAGGCAGGGGACGTTAGATTAGCCTACATGACATGAGCGGAGTAGTGAGACCGAATGCCTCCACAGTCCCAATCTGACCCTAAAAGTCTGAAGGATTCCTGGAATGCCTCTAATCTTCAGTCCATGTTGGAAGGTTGAAGATGGTTTCCCCGGCAATGGAAGATGGTAGCAACAGCCCAGCAATAGGGAGACGCACTCACGAGCAAGGAATCAAGATGGGAAGATGAAGGCAGCATCGCTTTTTCCTCCAATCTCTTAGAATCCAGACCACTACCATAAATACCATACATTGGGAGAGGGTCTTCTCCCTCAAGCCTTCTAAGAAATACCTTCATAAACCTTCCCAGGGCATATCTCTTAGTTGACCCAGATCCAATCCAATCTCGTTGACAAGATTAACTATCACAACCCTTTAGCTGAGATTGGTCGGATGCAGCCAATGATCTCAGGGTATCTTTCCCATTGTCTTGGTTCAAAGTACTTGTGTTCTTTTCAATGCCACTAATAACTTCAGAAGCCATGCCTCCCTTAGCTCCAACTTTGCATGGGCTTCTCAAACCACACTGCAAGTTTTCTAAGCTTTTCACTCTGCTTTTTACTTTTGGATCTTCCTATAACCTGAATAAAATCAGCTAGCAATAATCATGCCATGACCTGGACACTAAGCTACCTTGAAATTCTCTATACTCAATTAATTCATTCATCACACTGAGGGAATACTTGAGCAAGTGAGTGAGTGAGTGAGTGAGTGAGTGAGTGAGTGAGTGAGTGAGCGAGTGAGTAAACAATTCAGACAGGGACTCACCTTGTAGCCTTGAGCGATCTAGAAATTACTATGTAGATCAGGTTGGCCTCAAACTCATAAAGATCTACCTTCTCCTGCCTCCTGAGTGCTGGTATCAAAAGCATGCACCATTCATTGCTTTGTAAAGAAAGATTTATTTGAGTGTCTGTGTGTGTGTGTGTGCCTGCCCATGGGGGCCAGAAGAAGGTATTAAATACCTCTGCAGCTGGAGTCACAAGCTAAGATGAGCCGCTGACTGTGAATGCTGGGCACTGAACTCAGATGCTCTGCAAGTACAGGAAGCAATCTTGACTGCTGAGCTATCTCTTCAGCCCTCTGTGCATCATGTTTAAAATCAGCCTTCCAACGTCTCTAGACACAAACAAAAGGTGAGCAAATTCTTTGCCACAAAGCCAGACAAACAACCTCCAGGCTAATCCATGATAGAGTCCTTGTTCCCACACGAAGCCTGGTGAGCAGTCTACCGTCCATACCCTTATTAGCATTCTGGCCTTCTGAGCACCCTCAGGAGTCAACTATTCAGTTCTGTTTGGAGTATTCTAAGGTTTATGTTGTCCACTTCTACAATCTCTTCCAAATTTCTCCCATAAACTAATTCTGAAGCCTTCTTAACTATGAGGGATAGTCACCCAAGCAACCCTCACTCCTAATACCAATTTTCTGTAGCAAAATTTGTGTTGCTGTGACAATATATCTCATTTTAAACAACATATTGGGAGAAGGATGTATTTGCAGTCACAGTTTTGGAGATTTCCGTTAATCACTGTGGAGAAAGGGCATCAGAATAGAGCAGCTCACAGCTTAGAATGTCTGCAATGTGTTTTCTTCTTTTAGTTCCTCTGGACCCTCAGTTTATTGATGCTGCTGCTCACGTTCTCTGGAAACACCCCCTAAAACACAGGCAGAGGTTTGCTTTACTAAAGGCCTAGGTGATTTTCAATCTATACAAGTTGACAAGCAAGATTAACCATCATAAGCATGGTCTCAAAGACCTTAAAGCACATGTCAGGCTCTTTGTGTTGCCAACACACACACACACACACACACACACACACACACACGAAAGATTCCATATATTCTTTACTTATAAAGAATATAAGTCACCACCTCAGAGTGAAAGGCTGGAAAACAATATTCCAAGCAAATGGCCCAAAGAAAAAAGCTGGGGTAGCCATTCTAATATCGAATAAAATAGACTTTCAACCCAAAATTATCAAAAGGGACAAAGAGGGGCACTTCATATTCATCAAAGGCAAAATCTTCCATGAGGAACTTTCAATTCTGAATATCTATGCTCCAAATGCAAGGGCAGCCACTTACATTAAAGAAACTTTAGTAAAGCTTA